>LKNJ01003633.1:0-41689 GCA_002120245.1 Maccullochella peelii
TCGTTTGCTCTCCTCCTATTTATACTGGTCCTTTTCCTTTGTTCCCTGTGGTGTCATTATCATATGTTACGTGGTGTTCAGTGTTTCTGGTGACCTGCCTTCTGAGTTGTGTTTTGCAGTTTCTGTTTATCCCTGTGGAGTTTCTGGATATCTTAAGTTAAGTGAGTACTGTGTGTACTGCCTCTTTTAGTTTGGTATCGGTTTCTTTGTGTGGACTTTATTCCCTGTGTTTCTGACTACCCAAACCGAACCTGGACTCCTATGTTTGCTCACCAAGTTACCAACCTGTTTGTGTTTAAATATAGTATAATAAACTTGTGAAACCTGCTACAAGCTTCTTTCTCTGTTTGCGATTGGGTCCTCTCCCAAAGATGCCGCGTAACATATTGCTGCTACAATGTAATTCACTTCTTAGAATGACATTGTAAAGGAGTTGCATTAAAGTTATATTACTGGCTACAGGTAGATGTTGGCTCCCCTCTTCACTGTGCCACAAGAAAGAGTGCAGTTTTGGGAAAACTGAAAATGGTAGCAAATACTGCTATACATACACTAATAAATCCCTGTGAGCTGTTTAAATTGACTGTGGCAAATCCATCAGCGGGTGTTAGACTTTTGTGTGCATTAATAAAGAGAGCAAAAAACAGAATGATTTTTTTTCTCAAAAATAGTCGAGTATCACAATTTCTCACCATTCTCTTTGTAACCCATGCCCAGGATAACCTCTGGGGCTCTGTAGTATCGAGTCACCACATAAGGGGTCATCATGAAGCTGGTGCCTGCAGTCCTGGCCAGACCAAAGTCCAGGATCTTCAGGGTGCAGTCTGACTTCACAACTATATTGCTTGGTTTGAGGTCCTGGAAATGGGAAGACTGGTATGAGAAACTGTGTATATTTATGTAATTTACAAACCTTTTCTGTTTCAATGGACAGTCTCTTTTTATTTGACAGATTGACGGATATGTAGCTGCAAGTAAGTCCACACTGAGATAGTCAGCATATTTGCTGTACAATTTATACTGAACAGGCAAAAGAAGATGGTAATGATTTTGCTATCATAGGCGTGGGTTTAGGTTGAAGGGTGAGACTTAAATTTCCACACTTGCCTGTGTTGGTTATGGTTAGTTATTTCTCTTTAGTAATTATTACATTTTCTCCCAATCTGGAATTTCCTTTTCCTCATGCACTGTGATAATGTCTCTGCTAACTCCCCCTGTTGACCTGGGGTGGATGTAAAAGGCCATGTTGACCTGCCAGCAAGGAGCTTCACTGGGTAGACGTAACACATGCTGTATCCCCTAGATCATATTTCCCTTAGTGTAGGGGCTCTGGCCAAGCCAGTCAAATCTGCTAGTGCATTGACGAGGACATGATCCCTCACAGGCTTCCCACCCTGTGAACAATGCCAGTTGTGTTGGCTAAACCCTGGTAACTGCAGTGTTTCCTTTGTGCCACCTGGATGCCCTTGATTGCCAAATGGGTGACCAAGGTGATGTAAAGGTTTATGGCAAGCCTACTAATGTTAGACTATAAATTGCTATCCCAAAAGACATAACAACATATTCAGTAGTTAAACAAGAAAATGGAGGTGTCTTGCTTTCCTACCCTGTGAATAATGCCGGCTGAGTGCAGATGTTTGATACCACACAGCATCTGGTAGAGCAGGTAGGACATTCTCTCGTGGTCAAGCTCCATCTGAATCACCTGGCACAAGTTGGCATCCATCAGCTCCATCACTAGGTACCTGGAGGGGGAAAAAAGGTTTGATTGATCAGTGAGTTATTTGTTGAGTTAGCTGTCTACTAAAGTAATTTGAAGTGAAAAGTGCCACAAAAACACATTAATCCCTCTGCAGTACTGTTTACATAGAGACTGTTCTAAACGTGAACACACTCTCATTCATCATTCAGTATGAGAACAGGATACATGCAGCAGCCTCAGATTACACCTACAGTACTTTCACTGACTACACTCCAGCGGTTGTGTTCTCACAACTGCAGGTGCAAAGGAGTAATCAGCACATAATAAAATGAGTCCCCTGCTTTTCTCTGCCATGTGATATATCAGATTAAACGGAAACAAGTAGCCTTTCTTTGCCTGTTACATGAGATAAATTAATATTTTTCATGGAAATGTACTTATGCAAAGATAGGTTTACTATACTCACACATCCTGAAATTCCTCTAATGATTTCTGTGGTGTGAAGACATTTAATAAACTGATAATCTGAAAAAAGAGAAGAGCATGAAGAGGATCAACATATGGCAGTTAAATATACACACAAAATCTGAGTTGCAGCAAGAGACGGGGATATAAGTTGGTAATGACCCTGATGAAGGAGGACACTGCTGAGCGAGAGTCAGAGTAAACCAAAGAAGTGAGTTGGAACAAAAGAGTGGGGATAAATGTGGAGGAGAGGGAAGAGAGATGGAGTAGAAAAGAGCACAAACTGCGGCACTGGAGATTACATTCATGCCTTGAAGTGCTCTCTGTTTCACTCTCTTGCCAGTTTGGTACATTTCTGGAGGCATGGAATTTAGCACGGTCACAACATTGCAGTCGCTCGTCTCCGTTTTGTAGCGAAGGGATTTATCAAGAACCAAAAATAGACACTGACTGGGGTACAGTTTAAAACTGACAATGGATACATTTTCTTTCTTCCTGCATTCCTTCCTACCACTGTTACCCCTCAGCTGAGTCACTTACATTTTTGTGATTGACACATTTCATGAGCACCAATTCCCGGTATGCCCTCTTGGCATGGGTCTGGTTCTGGAAGGGTCTGCTCAGCTTCTTGATGGCTACATTTCTGTCCAGGACAGCATCATAGCCCGCACTGCAGAAGAAAAACCATAGAGAACAGCGGAACAATTTAGTATTCATAGCTGGGTGAATCACTCATCACTGTGTGTGATTGCGTGACATTGTGACAATCCACCCTGAAAGTCATTGGTCACAAAAACAAAAAGGATTCTTTTTCACATCAGAAGACTCATGTAAATAGATGACAGATGACTTTGGTTCAAACTCATAATTTTATCTGGGAAACATTTTTCTCAGGGGAATGAGTATGATCTTGTCGGTAACAGAGAAACATTAAAATCATTTTGAGAATTTTGGGAAATACGCTTATTCACTTTATTGCCAAGAGATGAGAATATATATATTACTAATAGTAACTAAGTAACAAAGTCAAGTGCAATTTTAACACTAATACAATCGATTCAGTTAATTTAGGAGCTATACACAATTTGTTTGTATGTGGTTTCACTGGTTAATGAACCGCACAAAAGCAGAATTTAATTTAAGATAATTTAGGGTATTTAAATGATGTGAAATCAAGGCTAGCAGTGGGAGTAACCATCTTGAAACAGTGCGTGAATACTCCCAAGTCGGAATAACGGGTTTCCTTTTCTTGCCACTCTGCCGACATTGCATGAGGCTCCAGGAAGTCACTGTGATTGGCCAAGAAATAGTCTGGCACATGTTACCTTTGGGCAGAGCCAGGCTAGCTGCTCTCACCTAAGCTAAGCATCTCCTGGCTCCATTTCTATTTAATGGACAAATAACAGTAGCCCTTGTCATAAAACCACCACCATTTGTCCTTTTTACACTTCGGTTTTTGTACAGATTAAAGTAGCTAGGTTTAGAGGTGCTGGTAGGCTAGCTGTTTTGCCCATTTCCAGTCTTTGTGCTAAGCTAACCAGCTGCTGCCATTAGCTTCATATTTACCGTACAAACATGAAAGTTGCATTGATCTTCTCATCTAACTCAAAAGCAAATAAGTGTATTTCCCAAAATGTCGAACTATTCCTTTAATTCCACTTACAACAATTCAGATGGTACAGCCTAACATAAACACGGACTTCTCCCATTTCTAATTATTAGTATGAAATATTCATTAATATGATTATACTTGATTATAATATGATTAACATTACTGATGATGCTGTATTATAAACAGCAACAAATAGTACAATGCAATGAAAGAGAGGGGGAAATATAAGTTATAAGTAGATGGTTTCTTTTTTCACACAGTGGCTCAACCCATTTTGGAGGTCATTACAGCAGAGTGAGTTCTTTGCTGGCTCAACACAATCCCAACCCCTTAGAACCTTTGGGATTTTGGCTCTTTGTATAGATTTATGTTTGCTTTCAATGAAAAGCAGCCATAAAGATGCCATACACATCACATTCTCAGCTGTATCTTGGACTGTGCCTTTTCTGACAAATTCTCCCTAAAAGATGCTACGAAGAGTTTCAAGGCATCTGTATGCAAGCTTACTGCAACCCTAATCAAGACAACGCTATGTGTGGGTTTGTGGATGGCTGGGCTGTATACACTGTGGTTCGTCATGTCTCTGGAGACTGCAGGCCAGGGATGGTGTGTGACCATGGAAACAGTGGAGCCTTCATAAAAGCATTGATCCAATAGGGATTTAAGCCTGTCAACACTTTTCTAGCTGAGTGAAAGATGATGTCATGAGCAGCTAAACTACTTAAAGCCTTCATCCCTCCTAAGATGCTTCTGAAAGCTCATTCTGACCGAGCACACAAGTCATAAGGGCAGAGATGTGCACAGATTGGGATGTTTGTGGGTGACAACATTGGCAGAGTGAGTCTTAGCTGCGTCAGTGATATGAGTGTTCCCTCATTACCATGTTCTCAGGCCTTAGGGCAAGAGTCCCCTGATTGCATAAGAAAAGCAGAATACATACTTAATGTACTCACTGTTGATAAGCTTTTGGATCACTGCTTGTATGTATATCTGTATATCTGTACACAGATGAAATTACAATATAAGTTCAAAGTTTTTTATTTGTCACCTGCAGAACTTGTTTGACTGCACGTGACGAATAAAAAAACTTTGAACTTATATTGTAATTTCATCTGTGTACAGTCAGCTGCTGTGAGTGCATGTATGTTATAACTGTTAGTGGAAAGGAATTCTGTGGAAACTGCGTGTGCAAAATCAGACAGATATTTATGTAGATGTGATTATGCCCTCCAGTTGGAGATTATGCTGAAGATAAAGCAGGGTCACTTTAATTATTTTATCATCATATTATGAAAAAAACATTCTCCCAGCATAAATACATGTCACGGCCTTGTAGTATGTTGTTGATGTGCTTGTTAACATCTAAAATGGGACTATTTCCATAGTGTATCCCATTTGATCTCTATAATCAGTAGTACATTATATCAGTTTTTGGGGTTTTATGTGGTTTGGTTGTGGTAATACCATCACCATATGACACCAGATGACAGCTGTGGGCAGAGCCAAGCAGCACACAGCAGAGCAGGTTAAATTAGATTTGCACTGTCTCCCTGCCATTCATCTCTACAATATCCTTCAAATGGGCACAATCCCAGCATTAGCAGTTGCAGCCTGCCCAAGCTCCTTAGCAAATGCACAAAATTGCTTTGGAGCGGAAGGGGAGAAGGGCCGAGGGCATGGGAAGCAAAGGAAGGACAATGTAGGAGGGCGAGTGGAGGGCAGCGGGTTTGGAGTGTTGAGAGCCAGTGATTCTTCAAACAGCATATAAGAAACGCAGAAATAAAACATGTCAGCTTGGGTCATCCCAGGGAGGGTCTCTGAGGCAGGTATATCACCACAGTGACACAGCATTAACATAAATATAACTTATAGATCTGTTGGGTCATTTGAGAAAGACTGTACGTTGCATTCCTTTAAGTGGAGCCTTGGCAGTGGTTCCACTGCGTTCTGACAGGGCAGGCGTGAGATGAATTACAACGAATACAAGCTCTCTCTGCAGTCCAGATTAAGGATTCACTAAAGTGCCCATCCTGTTAGACCCTTATGGCCCACACATCCATATTCTAAACAGATATCAGCTCATACTACTGAAGAGGACATAAACCTATCCAGAATCAAAAAAGTGGCCATAAGCTCCACATATATGACAAACGTATGCCAAAAATGTTCATCCTGATTCCTCTACTAAATTTAATGATTGTGGTTATTTATTTTTAGCATATATTTTTGCCTTTTAACATGCTTTTAATGTTTCCAGCTTCTACTGAGAAACACTACTGATATTTTGACACTTTCTTACTAGCAGCAACAATTATCGTTGTCGTTTTCATTTTAATTTTCTTGTTGGCTAACTCTTATCTATTATTTACCCTTCTAAATTCTAATATAAAATAAATATCACAACTTCATTTAATTTGAAGAGGAAACAGGAACGCTTCTCAGTTGGATGCTATGCTCCAAAAAGGCCCATCAGTCATTCAGTCAGATGAAATTAAAATTCACCAAAATTATCAATAAATTCTTTCGCTTTTTTACCGCTTGAGTGCTGCCATTTTTCGGAATTTGTTTTGGGGAAACAAACACATTACTACCTCATTACTTTGTGGTTTAGCTAAAGCTTAATCAGTACTTTTTAACCATGTTAATTACAGATATATTCACAGCAATAATTTATGATGTTGGCTTCTAGTTTTTGTGCCTCTCAACTGAGACAGAAACAGGCCTGTTTAACTGTTGCATTTAAAACATTACTGATAGAAATTTTTTTAAAAACTTTCCAGCAACAGAAAAAATATATTATTCAGATTTATTTGCCCATTTAAAGGAACCTCTACATGTTTGCCATAACAGGATTAAAACCCAAAGTATGTCCAAATGACCAAATAAATAAAATGTTTCTACATTCACAAGATTTACGTTGAGCTGATCCATTCTCTTTAATTTTGCTCATCACAACATTTCTGCAAAGATGAGTCACATGGCTGCATGCTGTGCTTTCAGAAGTTATGATTGGACAGGCATAATGGGACCACATCAGGGTTTTCAGGAGAACTGAAAATATGACTTTCCGGTTGCCAGATTACACCATTAATAATCATTTAAACTTCAGACAATTTTCTAAAATTAAATTTTGCAGCCCTTCACTCAAATAACAGTGAAAACAATAAGCAGAGATTCTCCTCCCTTAATAATCTCCCATAGCAATAAAGTACAGGACAATTAAAAAACATCTAACAGCTAAATGAGATAATTGCTCATTAAATATGACATAAAAAACACATCAAATAGCATGATATGATGTAAAACAGAACATAAAAGAAATACACTATTGAATACTTACCAGACAATTCCCTGAGCTCCAGAGCCAATGGGCTTTAAATTCTGGTAACGTTTTAAAACCGTGAAGGTGGAGTCTCCCACTTCCACACTGTAGAACTGGTTGTCCACTTTGCTTTTGCTCATGTTGTAATGTTTGGCAATATATGACACATCAACTTGTTTTCCAAAACCCTGCATAAAGCAAACACAACAGAAAAAAACTCTTAGTGATGATGAAGATCATTTATGTGTTTACTTACCTGGCAAGTAATAAAACATCTTGAAGGGAATCACCAATTAGCAAAAAAAACAGTAAAGTAGGTACCACTAAAATTCATATAGTACATTTTATATTAAGTTATTATTGTTAAATCACCAACCATCAATAAATCAGTTAACCAGTCAACAGTCAATATGTATTTAGCTGCTATTATATTATCGACTCCTTGTCTGCATTTAATATGAGTCTATATTGGTACTTTTCCAAACAACAAAAAAGTGTGTGCTATGGGCTAATTCGTAAAACTGGAAAGGTATGGACAGGACATACAGTAGAGTTTACACTTGCACTGTTTCCTTGAAGAAATGTAAACTCTATTATAGTCATGTAATGACATTAGCGCCACTAATGTCTTACTGACTAAAGACATATTCTTTTATGAATGTGCACACAATAATCAGGCTATAATTACTTGGGCAGAGCAGTCGAACAAATGGTGCCACAAAAATATTAGTTAATTACAGACTGGGTAATTACAACACAGCTCACAAACCAAACAATGCGGTGCCACTGTGTATTACTGAGAGACACAAGTTTGAAACGTTTCCCACAAACGGCATGAAAAATTAATATACTGTATGTGACGTAATGCATTTAAATTCAACATGGCTGGCAAGTTATCCAAACCTATGATCTAATTATTTCAATACATTGAACTGCAGTCTTTACTGTACAGTCAGCGGTACCTATAGTGGCTATTAAACATCAAGCTACACATGCATGTGTAATATGCATATTACACTAGAGCTCCTGATCACAAGTGGAAATCATTTGGCATTTCACATTAAAACTCTTACAGGATTCTGCTCCTTTTTATCTTTATTTTTGAGTAAATGTTGCTAATATTTGTTAACTCAAACAGTTCACACAGAAAACACAACAATATACCACAACATATAGAGCAATGAAGGGGAAATGGAAGTGAATGAATACTGTACCTTTTTTACCTGTAAGGAACACACACCTGACAAAAGGCTATCTTCACATCCAGGATTGGTTGGCTGCAGTTATATAAGAAATGTCTGCTCATAAATACCTGCAAGACACAAACAGAGGACAGCCAGAGTCAGAGAGTGAATGCTTGTGGTGTGGACATCAGTAACAGGAACTCACAGTTTGGGAGCTGCAATTTCTCACATATATATGAAGGGTAATGAACTGACCCCAAACATATAAACTGTGCTCTACTGTGAACACAGAGAGTGGTACATTAATCTACATCTGGAGTTTAATTTATCATGGTCTTTCTGAGTGTGTACAGTGATGGAATAGTTGCTTGGACCCTTGTACCTTTCCTGGTGCGGGATTGAATTCTCCCAGAAAATTCACTGCCGTGTTCTCTCTACTCTGTCCCAATCATTCTCAATAAAAGTGAGAAAAACAACAAGTCGTCACTACCCACTCCTCTGTACATGAGACCTGACCAATATATCGATTCTTCATCAGAATACAATATAGCATGGCTACAATGACCAATGGCTTTGTGTTTCAAGATGCTGGTGTGACTTGGGTTGAAAAAAGACCTGAATAGCTGGTGCTATCGAGGAGTGAAAGACAATATTGTAATGATGACTTCCTGGCAAGCTGAAGCCTAATACTTCTCCTCCTCGTATTCCCCTTTTTCTGCAGTAAGGATGATATCATAACATCATGTCAACAAGTCAGTACTTTCCAGGTTTTTTGAGGTTTTTTTTTTTTTAGGCCTGATTGTATTAGCCCCCTAAAGGAATAGGGACATTTTGGGAAACATGTTTTTTGCTTTCTTGCTGAAAATTAGATGAGAAGATTGATACCATTCTAATGTCTGTTAAATATGATGCTACTGCTTGTAGCTGGTTAGCCTAGCTTATCATAAAGACTGGAAACAGGGATACAGCTAGCCTGGTTCTGTCCAAAGGTAACAAAACTTGCATACCAACACTTCTAAAGCTCACTAATTAACACACTATTTATAAAATAAAAAATTTTAGTTTTACAAAGTGTGCAGGACTATTTCTTGGTCTGGCGCAGTCACTTCCTGGAGTTGTGTCGTCACCCTGACACAGACACACCCTCATACAGTGACTGTATGATTAAACAAACTAGATATTACTTGTTAATTAGTTAGCTTTAGAAGTGCTGGCAGAATGTATTTCAATTTATATAAAATAAATACATATAAAAATAGTACAGTCAACAACCAAAATAATAAAAATGTCTTCCGTCATTCTCTTTGACATTGTATGCACCTATCTGCACTCACATTTAATCAATTTGACACTAAATTCATTAAACTATTCAACCTTCAGAGGACCTATGAGTTATGACTTTATTTAGAATGAGAAGATAATGCATGCAGTTTCACAGGGTTATATTTAATATTGCTATCATACATGAAGCAAGCTTTCAAAGAGAGTTGTACCATGAGGCATTGCATTTGCATAAAAGTAGTGAAGTAATTTTTGGCAAAGTTGGGAGGCTTTTACAGTGAAGGGGCAGCTAATGGGTCAATTTGGTTTAAATTTAGATTTGCACATTTTCTGGAGCTTTTTTGTTGGAAGATCAGTTAAAAAATATTGCAAGGGAGGAATAAAGACAAACAAAAGCTCTGAACGACAGTGGATCCCACATTAGGCAGGAGCTAGATAGGCTGCAGCTTTCGCCCACAATGACTCTGCCTTCAAGGGTTTTCCAGGTAATGAAGCTCCCAATGTGCTACTGATCATGTCTTAATAAATTGATATGTGGTGTTAATTTTGGCATTGAAAATAAAAGAAAAAAGATTTTTGCTGGCCTAACGAGAGTGGGGTGTGGTCATAAAACAGCAACAAATGTCTCCAAATGCAACACTCACAAGGTAAATCTAGGACTTTCTGTACACAAATGTATCACTTAGCTCCACCAGTCCTCCAATAATGTCACAGTCAAGGCTTTAGTGTCTCTACTAAATACAAAGGGAGCAGGGCAGCGTTAAAAAAGAGATGTGGGACACAGAGGCGTGAGATTTCTGGTTTGGCCTATATAGGCTGACCTTTAAACCCATGCAGTGTCACAGTACAAAGTGATGCCTGGCATTCCTACTGTGTGCATTTTACCATTGGGTGTGATGCGTTTGTATGGGCCATAGCAATTTGTGCCCTTAAACGTGGAGCAATTTGAAAACTGACTGATACACTATAGTGCCTGTCTTACTGGAGGAATCAGAATAATCATTCACTGACTCACATTTGAAAGGGTAAAAGGGAACAAGAGCGGAATAAAAACATGAGAGGGAAACATGATAAATTAAGAGTGAGAAATAATGCACAGGGAAATGTATGGTTATGAAATGAAAGGGTTTTAGATGTGATTTTTGTGCGCAATCCATACATCAGCTGCAATCCCTCAAACCCATCTTGTAATTTCTGTGTGTTTGACATGACTAACATCAGTGCCACCACATTAACCAGTGCAATATTTGCTGTTAATCTGACAGGTCACCACTGAATAAGCCCCACCACCTAGCTAACTATATCTGTGCCGCTTTAATCTTTAGCCATGTGTGTACATAAGATATTAAACCTCTCACATGGCCAAAATGTTTGTCCTCCAGCAGTATACACTGTAATAACTCAAACACCACCTGGATCATCTCTGAAGATAATATTAGGCTGTGTGGGCGAACTTATGTAGCTTGCTTGTTAGCGTTGAACAAGATTGTGGTTTTCCCTTTATTTCACAATATTATCAAATGATATCACTGTAAAACAACAAAATAAAAAAGGTCATAATGTTGCTAAATTGTAACTGAGCTGTTTAATAAATGGTTGTCTTCTGATGGAATGCATTTTGATAACAGGATCAACAGATTAGCACAGGCCTCTCACCTCCAGCAGGACAAATATATGGTGAATATACTGTATGGTTTCACCAGAATGAACCCTGCTTGGATGTACTCACATACAGTATAAGAACATATAATACTGATAAAAAGAAATGGCATAATTCGACATCCCTTTAGTGAGAGAGAAAAACACTGATGAAGAGAAAAGAAAAACAGAATCATGATGTTATAGCTTTTCATTTTTCTGTTATAAATCAGCTCATGACAACGTTGTCTTTTTTTATGTTTCCAATTTAAGCTGGTCTTTCATATTCACTAAAACCTGATGGATTATCTCAGATGTGATGTCAACCCTGTATATATTTGACAAGGAAATATGGAGCAGAACCATAAACTATGCAGCATCTTAACTGGATAAAGACTATAAACAATTTACCTTGGAGCTGTTATTTACACAGCGTAACAATAATCAGTTAGGAAGTGGCTAACCGTCATGTCATCAAAAAGACAAATTGATTTGTGTAATTATCAGGATCAGCTAATCATGAAGATGCGATGAAAATGGCAAATGGAATCACACTACAGCTATTTATTCCCTTTGTGAAGCCAACAGCAAGTGAAACACAGCAGATTCTGTGCTTGTTTGTTCAACCCTCTGACCAGATTCTGCTGATAGTGGTCATGGTTGAAATGCTGCTCTGGTTGCAGCTGAGACTACACTCAGCACCAATCCGTAAAATGTCCATATATCACTGACTACAATATGTCTCATCAGTACAGGCCAATGCCAGGTGATTGAGAGGTTTAATAAGTAAAAGAAATAAGAAGTTTGAATTTCCCTTTCCTACTCCAGCTTATTCTAAGAGGGTAGTACAAGAGAGTGGGTATTTAAAGATATATTAAATATATAAATAACTGGTGGATAATAATTCACATTAATTTCCAATAGCCTCATCAAAAACTACCTAAATTTCAGCTGTGGATGTAGCCTTGTCCTGCCATTAAGACTGTGATGGACTGTCAAAGACTGTAAGTGTTTAGTGGTGAGGTTCAATTAGTACCAGGGGTAAAACTGTTAACTTTAAGTTAATGGCACAACTACAATTAATGAAAGCTTTGACAAAACTATAGTGCAATACTGCTCCATGTGGGGCCCTAAAGAGTGGTATTTCCTAACTTCATGTGTCAGTGTTACTACATTGTTTGTTTGGAAACTCTATTAAAAATTATAGCTGTGTATTGTTTTAATCCCACTGCAAATACAGTGGCCAGTTGGAACCGTTACTACAATACATTAAGATATTAGAACGGTAATTAAAATCATTACAACTCTCTGACTTAGAGGACACCATGACTCATAATGTGCAATAATGGGACATTACATGCAATATCACAGACAGAGTCATCAAACATTTTGAATTAACCATATACACTTACCTGTACTTCAGATTTTATATTAAATAGATATAGCTAAATGCCACTTCTCATATATACATATATGTAGATTTGCACCTTACCATTTACCTGTTTACATTTCTGGCATTATTATTATTGATAATCTTTATTGTTTATATGTTGCTTTAATTTGCACTATCTTATCTTATTTTATCTTAATGAGTACAAACCCATTTTTTGATACTTGGTTCCACTGAGTTTCGATATCCAGCCCTTCTCAAGAGGGAAAAGATGACATGGTGGCTAACCATGACATGGTGGCTTGATCTTCAGGGGGGGAAAAAAGAAGAGAATCAGGGGAAGATACTGGTATTAGATAACTTTGGCATGACATGAGCATCAACCACAATTTTGTAAAAGTTTTCCCTCGTGTATACTGCTCTTGAGGCTTGCTCAGGAGTGTTGCTTAGTGTTGCATCAGAGTTTAGAAAGCAACAGTGCTTCTGCAGGATGTACAGGAGTTCTGGACTCCTTGTAGTATAGATAGTATAACATTTCAAATTTGTAGCAGTCAGTAGGATGTTACTAGTGCTGGCATATCCTTCTGGAATTGCCTGTTGATGTCTGATAGTGTATCTTGAATTTACCAGCCTGTGATCACAAATTCAGACCAGTTTAAGAGACAACCCAGAGCCTGTGCCAAAGCAGTTTCATGCCGGACCAGTGGAGACCAGGAAGTATGCTCCCATGAAGCCCACACCAGCATGTTATTACTGTGCAATGTTAGGATGTAACCTATGATTGATGGACATCTGAGTGGAATGTATCATTTTATTTGGTGATCAGATTGGTGATCGACACAGCACACCATTGGCAAACAAAATCGCCTGACGATTCTAAGAAGGATATTATTGCTTAATAAAATGTAAAATACACAGCAGCAATGACATACTGATTTGGTTCAGATTCTCTATTTAGGCAGGCATCAGAACATACCGTACCACACTCAATGACTTTTTCAAACTGATGATGGGCCTCTTACAAAAAATTGGAAAAGATGTGCTGTGTCATGTCCAGCACACAAGTACACACAAATGCAGTTCAGCTGTGTCAAACTCACTAATGTCACATGCACTCATAGTCTGTCTCTCACATTCAGACACAAATGTATTGCAAACTACAAAAGGCCGGGTCTGTTACAATGATGAGACAACTGTTATCAAGAGAAAATGAAAGAAAGTCAAGAATGAAACAAAGAAAAAGTCAAACAAACCAGAGAGGAGGTTTTAATTATCTTGAATGGGCTAATGCATATTACTGACACAGCAGACCATAAATCTTCAGTGCTGGCCTTGCTGGTGCTGAATTGTTCTGGTGTGTGCGTGCGTGCATGTGCTCTGCAGTTGTGGCTGGTCCTTGGTGTTTGGATCCTGGGCATTCTGTTACATCTACCCTCATGGGCACAACAACGCCTCAGGCAAACCAATGATCACTGTGCATCTCTGCAGACTTACTCCCGTTGTACAGCAGTAGCTCTTCATCCCAGTACGATCTACTGTAGGATGCTTTTGGTTTTCTGTTTTACCTGCTAGTTTATTGCACATGCCTGTAACATTAACAATGGCTGCATTCCATTTAGCTGTGCCAGAGACAGGGGTTCGGTGTATTTAAAGACATAAATGACGGCTCCATTCCATCTAAGTGCTCCAGTAAGACATACCACTGAGTCAGGATGCACAAAACCAGGGAATGTTATTCGTTACATCTGTGGTTTCCCTGCAAAATGTCTGCTCTGATAAAAGTCTATTGTGCATGCTGGTTCACTGGCATATCTATATAGAATCTAGCTAACTTTAATGTCATTAGTTACACCAATGATATTTATATAGTTATGCAGTAAAAAAAAACATTTGTTGGTGATGAAACACAAGTACACCAGGACAATTCACCCTGTCTCCATCCCTTGAATGATCGCACATTTTCTCCCAAATATTACACACTATTACACGAAACCTTGTCTATCATCTCTGTATTCACATAATGAAGCCCTATGCCTGATTAACCAAGTTAGATCAACCACAAAATATAAGAAGAACAGACGCAACAGACCCTACAATAAAATGCGAACAACCCATGTAAAAATTGTACTATGCATACCTGGCATAGTACAATTTTGGCCGACAAAGTCGTGGTGTGATCAACAGAAACACTATCACATCATGATATATGGATTGGTCATGTAGCAAACTGTAATAATAATGTTCATTATCCAATATATTTATAATATCTGACATATCTGACAAGATGTTTTTCAGGTTTGGCTCAGCAGGTGTATGGATCCATTCATCTGATCTAGAGCTTTTCTTAGTGGGAAGGTTAAAAGCCTACATGCTATTATTAAAAAACAGGATATGAGATATTTCCTGTGTGTCATGAGAGTCCATTTCATTACTTGTT
The DNA here is from genome assembly GCA_002120245.1 of Maccullochella peelii. Lineage (NCBI taxonomy): Eukaryota > Metazoa > Chordata > Actinopteri > Centrarchiformes > Percichthyidae > Maccullochella > Maccullochella peelii. Next base: position 15,032 of record LKNJ01003633.1, read on the forward strand.
GGAGTAAGTAAGGTGCAGCCAGGTGCAGCCTGGAGACATGTCATGCCAATATATACTGAGAATGTCTCTTGACTGAAAGGTGTAATTGACTAGAAATTAATTTCATGGGAACATAGTGAAATATCTAAAAAATCGTAACATTTTACATGGATTGCAGAAAAAAGGAGCATTTCGTCTTACTCTAAATAATAAGCAAATGCGTGCCGTACAGTGTTTCAGCAGCAAGTGTTTGAAATATACAATAATGAGGTGCATCTATGAGCAGCAATTAAGTCCCACATTGCTTTCATCCACATCCACATTGCTTTCAGTACACAGTTTCTGACTCAGCATAGCCCACAGTATAATATATACAGGAAGGCATGTCAGTTTTGTGTGTTTCAGTCACTATAATCCTTATAGCCACAGTTATAGATAATGTATGTCTGCATTAAATAGGCTGATTGACTGCACAAGAGGGCTACTGATAAAACACAATGTGCCTGTCTAAATGTCCACTACACACCAGTGTTATTGTTTCCTGTCGTATCTATCTTTGCTTCCTCTCCTTTCACTCTACTTCCCTCTGTCATGCTTTCAGGCTTATACACATTTAGTTAATGTCACAGAATGTGCACCACAACATTCTCCATATTCATCTATGTCTTCATTCTTCCCTCCATCCTCAAGACTGACGAGAGCCCGCGTTCTCCCTTTCCTGCCTCTCTTTTGTCCCTCCCTCACTCCCACCATTCCTGCTCCCAGGCTCCCAGCCTCGCTGCAACCGTCTCCCCTCCCCCTCCCTCAGAGCTCCATTGTGAGAGCTTGGTTGAGCAGCCTCAGCCTCTCCTGCAGTATGCAGCCTTGCCTTGCCTTGCCTTTACTGTGCAGCCCGAGCCAAACGCAGTACAGCCTCCCATTTGGGCTCAGGGGAGGGGAAGCAGAGCACTTCAAACTGCAGACCCGGCCAGGAAAACAAGACAGCACTGACTCCCGAGCTCATCTACAGACTGTGAGAATCACAATGTTCACTGACATCTATTGATTTGTTTCTTTAGAGCTGAAATACACTTATCCTCTCTGTCTCTGCTCTCGTCTGTTGTCTCACTCACATCCCTTGATTCACTTTATGTAAACAACAAACATGTTATCTGAAACACTGCTTACACTGCAATTTTCTGATCAGCTGTATGGTAACAAAATGTACAGCTTTGGCAAGTGCATGAGCACATTCGTCTGATTTACAGCTTTTTTTTTTTTTTTGCAGAACCTGAAACACATTCGGTAGAGGAGGAGGGCAAGACCACTGTGCCTTCTGTAAAACAGCCTCCTGAATACTCATCTATAACACATAAGATGATAAACATATATAATTTGACATGATCATAGAGCTATTCTGATGCCATGGTTACAGTAGATAATGCTTTCTAAAATAGACCACTGCTGCGACAGTATGCCTATTCTCTCAATAGATATTACCACACCTTGTACTTGATGTAAAAACAATATGGGTGTAATTAATATGCCTAAATCATTCATATGTGCATCCTAATAACAAATTGGATTATGGATTTCTTCAATATCTGCTGCTGTGCCTTTAGCAGCGCAATCTTTGGCACACAATTTGGTGATATAAGACAGGTTTTCAGCATTGTATTTAGTCTGGAATTAATGATCCCTCTTAAATCCTTTGATGGCCTCTGAGTTGCCACACTGTCTGACCCTTAGTGACTCCTAATTCACTTTACAGATGTGCTGTGAGGAGACTGGGACTGAATCTAACACAGCTTAAATTCTTGCACTCAGCTATCTGCAAAAGCAAATAAAAGCTGCATATTTTTCAGATCAAATCCATTTATGTAACTGTGCATCTCACTCTGCAGGCACATTTCTCTGTTTGTCTGTAGTGGTAAGCAATACTGCAGCCTTGGGGAATCAACTTTTAATGCAGCAAGAATTTCATTTTATTTATAAGAATATGGTAAAAATCGAACAGAATAAGACTGTTGTATCACTGAACGAGATATGAAAGAGTTTCACACACACACAGCTTTCAGTTCAGATGTAAATATGGTCAGACAACGTATTAAAACATTAATTGTCTAATACAGTAATAATAATTATGTATAATTTAATGGCAGCAGTTACGATCCTAAAAGTATTAAGAAGCACATTTTGATCGACATCAGGCAAGTTAAAAATTCATAAATAATTGCGTGAAAACATATAATACTGTGTCACTGTTTCTTCTGGTAAACATATCAGTGCTGGCATAACTATGTGGACCAAGCACTTCAGTCACATCAGTGATAAAGAGAAACAAACTAGTAGCATAACTTCCCAAAGGCGATGCTCGGTGATCTACCTCCTCACCTAAAATATATTTATTTCTCTCATACAACCTCTTTCTTAACCAAATTATTTGTCTATCTACTTGTTTAGTTATGTGACTTAGACTGTGCCGGTGTTCCTCAGTAATCCATCCTCTTCTAATGACGACTTTGACCTTCCATATAATCATGACAACCATGGCAGAATGACCACCAAAAGACTGATGAGGACATTAAGTAATTGATGGTCAGCAAGAATTGTTTTGGAAAAAGTCCTGAACTTCTCACGTTCAGCCTCTATCAACCTTCATACCAGCTATCCTGAACTGGACTGGTATTTAATTATTTGTCTTTTTTTGTTTGGTTATGTTCCTCTTCTCTGAAAACATTGGTGGCATTATATTTCCATGATAGTTCATGCTGTTATGAATGTTTCTATTTCTCCTAATTCCCAAGTTTAAAGGCAGTGCCATAATATACCAGAATTCATTAAAATCGTAGTTAACCCATTTGCTTCGATCAATTTCCATTACATGTCATTTCTATCATTTTCTCATTAAATCCACATTTCTCTGTTCCTTTTAGAGCTGAAACGGTTAGTCGATTAATCGATTGGTCCATCATCTAAACATTAATCTGTTATCTACTATTCTAATAATCAATTAATTGTTAATCATTTTTTAAGCAAAAACACCCAACATTCCGTATAATGTCAGCTTCTTAATTGTGAGGATTTGCCGCTTTTCTCTGTTTTAAACAACTGGACGTACGTTGGACTTGATTTTTGAGATGACGATTTTTTCTTGACATGTTAAAGATCAAACAAATAATCGATTAATCAAGAGAATAATCCACAGATTAATTGATAATGAAAAATAATAATTTCCTTACTTTGCTGATTAATGGTGCCTGCAATCCCACCATTATCTCATCTTAATACATTGTCTTATTTTGTTACATAACAAAGGATTAGTATACTGATGCTACAAAGTCTGCAAAACAAAATGGAATTAAAATGCAAGCATCATCTACTGCAAGATAACATTAGTCTGCTGTTGGATACTTCCATTGATGACTTTCCATTGGATAAACAAGCTGCCTACCTAAAAATCAATATATCATTTTGTGTAGACCTGCAGTGGCAACTACTTAAAGTAAAACAGATTGTTTTATAATCTGAAGCTACTTCAGCAATTCAGCAGAATTATTTAGGAACTATTCAAGACACATGATTTGCCACAAGCTGATGATGATGAAGAGGATGAAGAGAAGTAAGGTGAACCTATTTATCTAGTAAAAGAGAGGTGTCCCTCTCTTCAGCCACTGCAGAAACACCCATAAAAAGCTTTGTTTAATTGTTAAGTGTGTTCCCTGCAGCACTTTCACAAGCATGGAAGCCTGCTCCTGAATAATTCAGCACCCAAGGTCACAGCGCTAAAAACCTCTCTCTTTTGTGTCCTGAACATTGAAAAACTGGAGAGTTTGTTGTGACACCTTTAAACCTTCACTGACTCTGCAGCACAGCACAACACCAGTAATTAGGCCATGACTGTGGGTATGCACCAAGTTCGTGGGAGAATGTGAAATCTGGAAATATAAACATAACAAAACCAGTTGTTTGGGTTCACAAATACCTGAAAGCTCAATGTGATGCGTTCCTAACACCTCTGTATACTTCCTGTACCAGTGCAATCAGCATAATAGGCAAGGCGGGTTTACAGTCAAATTACATGTCTTTTTAATGATCCATGTGCAGAAGAATGCCCAAAACAAAGCAGATTTAGATAAGTTACCTTCCTCTGTAGCTTCATCTCTTTTAATCCACAGAATGTAGCCCACATTAGGGTGAAAAACATCCCATCCCCTCTGCATTATGATTGCTTTGAGTTCAGTGTTAATGACAAAACCTCCGCAAACACTTAAGGCTCCAGTATCAAAACCACCACTGGGAAATACCTATATTAATTTAAAAACCATTAATTCAGACTTTGTTTTCCCGAGAACACAGCTATCTACTTTTCAGGCACTACTTAAGATGGATCTGAGGCTGGTCCCATATCCCTGGTGAAGTAGTGATGGTCTGCATAATGCACAAGGTGCGCAGCTGACTTCTGAGGGGGAGGATGGACAAACTCTGCAATAGGCCTACAGTATATGTTGCCCATGTAAGGCTTGTGTTTTGAAGAGCATCATTCACCCATCATCCATTTGCACTTCTAATCAAAAATGCATAACGTGCTTCACAACAATCAAGTGTGTTTAGTCAGAATATGTGAATATGTGAATATGGTTCACAGAAATAAATGCATGATTAAATGGTACAGATTTTAAAGTCAGAATAAATAACAAAGAGAAGTAGCCCGGATAACAGCCTATTATGTGATGTTATTCTTGATCTACATTTAGGCACAAACTAATGATTAAGCTCTGTGATATTTTTTTGCAGGATGTTTGTATGATGGAGATGAAGAGGGGATGGACAACATTTTGTCAGATCAAGACTAACGCCATAATGAAATCCCCGCACAGTGCTGCTAGTTGTTATAAAACAACGTCCGCGGGGGTGAAGGTATCAAGATGGGGTTGATTTTTTTTGCCCCTTTCCCACCGAGGCATCGCTAGTGGACTTCATTAACCTTCCCTTCCAATAAATATTCATCACTCCACCCTCCAGGCAGCTGGGGTCCAAGCATCGCATCCACATTAAACAAACCCACCCGGCCTTACCATTCCGTGCCAGCTGATGACGATCCCAGTCCGGTGACAGTCCTTTTCAAAACATCCCGACGGGAAACATTGCGGTGACCATAGCTGAAGGCTTAATTTAAACGTTCATAAAGATGGCGAATGGGCGAAAAAATACGAGGGAAAAAAAGGCGATGAGGAAAGAAAAAAGGCAGAAGTGGACGGAACCGAGGTTTGCTGATGCTGAATCACTCTCCCCACCGCTCACCACCTTGCAACCATTGTGCTGCAGGATGCTGGCTGTACCATTGTGGACCTACCAGAGCAGAGAGAGAGGGAGGGAAGAGGAAGGGGGTATAGGGAAATATGTTGCCGTAGCAACAGAACAGGAGCACGTCTGACGTCAAAGCCCGAGCAGAGAGATGGCGAGAGAGGAAGAGATCACATGGAGGCTGTGTCTCTGCACGGGAGGGGCGTGTGGGAGCATCTCTCTGATGAGCGCATCCTGTACCGTCCCGCCAGTGCGATCATGAGGCTCAGTGAGAATATGGAGCCGGGTGTTATTGGTCAGAGCTCTCACCGACCACCGGTATCTAATTTAGCCAACAGTGCTTTTCAGCAAAATAAATAAATACTGAAAACAAGAAAATACATTGATAATTGTTCTTTATATGGATTTACTGATGAAAAAATCAAGGCACATTTTTATATATAACATTTCATTTATTATCAAGTAAACTCAATGCAGCAACAAGCAACACATACAAAGGAACACAAACTAACACTAACAATACACTGATTAAAAAGATATTAGCCTGAATACAGCTCTAAAGGAGTTGGAGTTATAATTTTCCAAAGTAAGGCTAGACAACTGTATGCTGACTCAGTGAGATATGTCCTGACCTCAGCTTCATTAAAGGATAAATAAAACTTATAAATATAACCAGACTGCAAGGACATTGGTTGGCTCAAATCTGCAATAATGTACCCAGACACAGCCCCTGACTAAACAGAAAAGGTGTTCAGAGCCAGAGGTTGCTGCCTTGTTCCAATCCACTGTAGACTCATTCTCCAGTGAGATAAGCCACTTGAAAAATTTGAAAAACAGTGGCCAATAAAGTCATCTCACCTAACATGCCTCCGAGTTAAATTCAGCAACACTCATCATCAGAGTGGGAGGATGTCTGAAGTGCAGAACCCTGCTTGAACCTGCTTGAAGACACCATCAATCCAAATCAACTTTTTAGGTTAGACTGATTTGGATGCTTAAGCCCTGAGAAAACCTTGGGGATTTACATGTATGACCACCAGATCTACAAACATTAGCCCACTCATAAGTGTACATTCATTTCTAATGTCTCTCTGACACTTTATTGCCAGACGTGGCAAGGTTTTATTTTAACTCTACGTAAACTGATGAACTAATTTCAAAGGTGGCGAAAAAGAGCTCCAGGAAAGGTTTTAATGCTCTCCAGCTGGACCCAAAGGCTAAACTCACCAGTCAGAAAACCACATGCCTTCAATCTACCAGGTGCCCCACATTTCCAAGACCGTCAGAGTAGGCATAGCCACTCTTTCGAGGCTTCAGTGCAAATTGCCCTTGGGGCTCAGACCAGCACTGATGAGGAGGTATTATAGACAGTACTGACAGAAATAGAAGGAAGAAGAAATCCTGAATTCAGAACCCCTTGGTTAGACTTTATAAGACATACTTACCCAGACCCTGTTACCCCTCTCAGTCTCCTGATGGGGCCTCTTTCCCTCAGGTAATACAGAGATTAAAAGCTATTGAGTAAAAGGAGACACCACTGAGATGACTCTGGCAGCAGTTTATCAGACACTAATAAGTTTCCAAGCTTGACAAAAGTGGAAAAAAAACTGAAGCCGCTACCTTAAACATTAGAGATTTTTTCATTCTGGCTACCACATGCACTATGGCCAATGGGACAGTTTGCCAGGACAGCTCACACACCAAGGGCAGGACCTACAACTGCCCAATGACTCAACTTATTCTTCTCCTCCTTTCCTTGGAAATGTCATGACCTGGAAATGAGGAGGAGGTTTAGAAATAAAGTTAATGAATATTTTACTCATAGATCCATCAGATGATGTTAAGAAACAAAAAGGATTATTCCAGGCCATCACATGTTAGGCTTTGTAGTTAGATTTCACTTGCTAATGGTAAAGCAACAATCTAATTGAGCAATTAGCTTTAATGAAGTCTAAACTAATAATATTACCAAAAGGAAAAGTGCATTGATATAATTAAAATTGTCCTGTTTTCTGGTTGTTAACCATTGTATAACAGCATGGACCTCAATGAAACATTAGTGTTTGTGATGGGGTGCCAATGGCAGTGCTGGTGGCACAGGGCATCTGTATGTTAAAACTGTACATTGAACATTTTATTTAGAGGGATAATTATATATACTGTAAACTTTTTTGTAATTTCTTTAAGTTCTGATTTCTTTTAGTGCAACTTCAAAAACCGGCATAATTCTGACTTATGTTGCAGGGGTTATGGCTTGGTCGGGGACTTTACTCATATATTTTGGGACTGCCCAAAACTTCTACAGTATTGGCAAAAAGAGATTAAGTTCATTTTCTATATGAATCTGACTCTGAACCCAGCACTTTTTATTTTTGGTGTCCTCCCTGAGAACATACCAAGTGATAATATATTTATTTAATGGATATAAAGGACCACAGCCTCCAAATATCGCCTCTATGTTTGTGAGTTGTTATTGCATAATTTTTTCCATATTGCTTACTAAGATGTCCTCAATGCAATCAAAAAAAACAATTTAGGATGAACCCACTGGTATAGAGGTATAAAAGTATAACAGGTGCTCACATGTGTCTTATTGCAAAATTCCTATTGCTACATAGGATTTTAGATTGGCCCGAATTGTAAAATTATTACAAGAAATGGCGGTTTAGAAATATAACCCAAAAATTACAATAGTACACCCTAAATATTCTTATTCTTATGCAAATGAACTTACACACACACACACACACACACACATACATGGAAACAAAAAAATAATAATTATGTGCAATGGCATCAACTTCTGAAATGTTCAAGAAAGTGAATATCAACTGTCTCCATCTAAAGAGAAAACTACTGTTGATCACGTAATCCAGTTTTATCACTCCAGCCCATGGTTGGAGATAATAATCATGCCTTTTAGCACTGACAGGCACAGGCAGGCAGGAGATAAGCCTTTCACCACAGCCCCATTTACATAAGGCAACATGTAATGATGACTAACAGCCACTAGATGGCACAAGACAGACCATAAATGAGGCAGCTTTGAAGTACACTATAGGAAGGAAGTACTCAGCAGTGAATTGCTTCCTGACCGCTTTAGATGATTCTCAAACAACTTTGATGTTGTGGGAAATAGTGAAATATATGCTAAGCTTGATTTTTATTGAGTTTGAAAAACTATAAGCCAGCTGCTTATAATATTAAATTAGCCTACATAAATACATAGACTAATTTGTGCATAATTACATCTTCAGATTAACAAATTTGGTCTAATTTACACCCACATCTGTACCTCATTTCCCCCTTTGACACTTTCTGTAAATTCATTGAAACAGATTTTAGTTCATATGAGAAATAATGTTGGAGTTTGTGGCCTACACAAACGTTGGAGAGCTATATAAATAAAGTGTATCATTTTTATATTATATAGAAAACATTTAAGAAACCAGATTCTGCCTCCAGGATTCAAGCTCATTGTACATTTAACTCCCAGTTGTGTGTGTTACTATAGAAACGGTTAAATGACAGTCCCCTAGCAGAGAGCCAATGGACAGCCATAGTAAGGTGTCTGGTTACTCCCAGCCAGCCCACGCTAGCTGGGCTAAAGGAGGGGTTATTCCGCTCCTCCGCAGTAATGGTGACTTGGTTTCGCTGGAAGAGAGGTCGATGTCGTGTAGTGGCCACCAAACACGACTTCTGAGCAATTTCCGAAGAAGAGATTTGTTTTTTTGTTTTTAACTGCGGTGGCTCGGAAAACGATACTTGCAGTGTAGTGGATTTGTATAGCTGAATGCGCTGTGGAAAGTTAAACCTGTTGCCTGCCTGCCTCGCCGTATAGTCAACTACTTACCTAAGATGTTGCTTTGTGGATGGGATGGCCTCTGGTCCCGTTTGTGTGCGCACTCATAGCCTCGTCGGAGTAAGAACATTTCTCTTTCAAGTGGTTGTGTAGCTCTTCTCGCCTGGTAAGTTTCGGTTTAACCACTCAAAACTTAATTGTTTTGTAGCTAACTTTAGCGTATCGGTTGCCAGCAACTGTTCCCGGGAAAACTGAGGAATTGAATCGGTGGTGGCGAGGCTCAAACGCCGATGCTTATTTTATCTAAAAAAAGAAAACCCATTGCCGACTGTTAGCTAGCTACTTTCATGCTAGTAAACAGTCTGTTGATATTTAGTATGTCTAGACCTGAAAGTATTGTTATATGTTGTATTAACGTCACAACAATACTGATCCTACTGATGTCTGTGATGGGGCGTCTTTGACCACACCAGTAACTGTATTTAAAGTTTGGGAGGGAGGAGACACCACTACAAAAAATAACAGGGTGTCTAGCTAGCTAACTATTTTCAATAATTAATTTTCTCCTGTTTAAAGCCTTTTAGAGGCATAATGTGTCAGTGCAGACTGAAGGTTTTATGGGGGTTGTAAGAAAGCAGTTTGTACCCCCTCCCCCTTCATTACCATAGTAAAGTTAACTCAAAGTCAAAGGTCACGAGGGTTTTTAATATGTCATTCAAGACTAAAGAGGAAGGTGGTGAGTTTGTGTGATTGAGATTGGCTATGATGGAGATGGTGTGAGCATCATCATAGGAAAAAATGGGAAAAGTAGTCAGTGGGTTGGGTTTGTGTGTGTTGGGGGGGTGTTGGAGTGAGGTTTTGCAAAACCATGCTCTGCATGTCATGGTACTCATAGCAACCCTGTGATTAACAGAAATGGAGCGGATGAGGTCGAGACCAAAATGAGAAATGAGGTCCGTCGGTCCAGAGCTGGGCTGATAATCATGGAATAGTCATGGCTCTCTTTCCGGCTGGTCCTGACCCTGGCTGGGCTGAAAAACAAAACACCAACATCCAGGGTGGCTTGCTGGTTAGAGAAACCATAACTGGTTCCACAACTGGAAGGTACCAGGTTAAGTGTTGTAATGGCCAGTGTTGTGTCCATCAACAACCCTGTGTTATACTTAGTGTAAAATAATGCGGGAAAGCATGTCAGCTGACTGTGAAATTGTATGTGAGTTACGATTAGTAAAAACCAACCATTGGGTTTTCCCTTTTTATTAAGGTGAGTCACTGCTTCTGTTCCATTCCCGCTACTGTTTTCTTCACAAGAAATTTTAGTAAGACACAGCTGTGCATACAACCACAATCTCTCTTCTCCTGTCACAGTTTTGCAGTAAGGAAGAATTCATCAAGCACTGTATATGCACGAGCATTAATGGAGGAGGTTCTTTAACTACATGTTGTCATTTTATCAGTGTACAGTCTGGTTTTGGTTTACTATACACATTTTGAAACTATCAGTCCTTACATCATCAGTCTTGTTGGTTCAAAAGATATTTTGATCCAGGCCTTCCTAGACAACGTGTGTGTTTTGAATTTGAACCGTGTGCTTGTAGGCTGCATAATACAGTATGATTCTGGGAATAGAGGTTCACTCAGAGTTTGTTGTTGAATTTTCCTGGCATGAATGACTTCAGGAAGATTTTCACCTCAATGTTGGCGAAGAGTAGCTTCTGTTCCAAATGTGTTTGCCAGCTGAGACCACAGTTCTGATGTTTGGAGGATATGAACAAATTCCTGCTCATATCTTATGTTATGAGTTATGCCTTTGGAAAAACAAATGGAACCTGGTGTTTTTATGGGGGATTGCTTCAAAGGTGCAGTTATGTCACTTTTCAAAAGATTTAGGATAAAAGAAAAGTTTGAGAGAGAAAGATGTGCATGTTTTTCTGATCTTTTTGTTCCAGGCAAATATAGAGGGATGAGCACTGAAAGAAAGAAGCAGAAGCTGCTGAAATTGTTTGTGCCTTTTTGGTATGGGTTACTCCGCTGTAGTGCAATTTTTCAGGGGATTGTTTTAAAATCCATTTTATGGGTTGTAGCTGTGTCACTGACAGGAAGGTGGGAGGAAAGGAAAAGCTTCACCTAAGTGCAGACTAAAGAGCACTATCACGTTTCCAGGATTATTTTCTTTAAAAGCTTTGTGACTGTGGCCCAGACTTTCAAACACTTAGCAGCAGCAGACTCAGCCTTGTTTAGGTTTTTCTTTCTAGCTATAGTGTGGGAATACCTGGGAACAAACATCCCCACTGTTTGAAAACGAAAAAGAGAATGAGGCGCTGAAGTGGTGACGGCTGTCTGCTCTCGCTGTTTTGGGCTGCTGCCTCCTAAGCCCCCTTAATAATGAGCAGGACCATAGTCCAATGCGAGAGGAGCTGGCAGTCTCAGTGCAGATAAAAAACATTCCACTGTAGGTCTCTGTTGAAATAACAAGGGCCGCAAAACAATCAGTCTTCACAACACCCGCTCTCCCCATTCTCATGGGTAATGAGCAAGATGGGTAGTAACCCACTTTGCCTCAGACTTCACGCCTCCCATTGACTAGAATGGTTAACCTGCATTCCTGCATAAACATTTAAGCCTGTGACATGCTTAGGCTACTCATTAACGCTCTTCTGCAAACTCAGATTCATAGAAAGGAAATTGTTTCGCATATTTTTTTTCAGAAATAAATGCTGTTAACCCAGTTTATACTGAGAGTTTATGGATAAGTGATATACTCAAATTTAGCTCATAATGCCAAACGGAACAAAACTGGTGCATTGCTTCTTTTTAAAATGTTGAGTCAACTTTGGTACTTTTTAGCCATGCTAGCAACGTGGCTCTATGGCAATGTTCGTCTGTCGGTTGGTCAGTCCACCACTGTGGTCCGGACTGAAACATCTCAACAACTATACTTTAATACAGACAAGTTCCTAGATGATAAGTCCCAATAACCTTGGTGATCAAGAGAGCTTGAGAGAAGTTCAAACCCTGCTAACTTTCTCACCTTTACTCCCCTGTTCAATCGGTGCATGGCCATGATTGTCGGTTTCAGAAAGTTACAGAATTCTTTAAGCATAACCCCTCTGTGTTCCAGTGTTGGAAAAGATGGAAAGGGGGAAGTGGGTTTCAAAAACTGTCCGACCATCCAACAGGCACTTCTGTTCATGTATACTGGCATGTTTGTTCCTGTGACTATCGCTGATATTGAGATTATGAAATTTTAACTTCAGGGAATAAATGTAAAACTTAATAAAAAATGAGCTCTTTTGTGTAGAGCTGCAATGATTAGTTGACTGAAAGAAAATTAATTGGCAACTATTTTGATAATCGATTAATCATAATTTTTCATTTACTTGCTCCTTCTTAAATTTAAAGACTTGTCATTTATCATAGTAAATGAAGAGTCTTTGGGTTTTGGACTGTTGATTGGACAAAAGAAGCAATCTGAAGACGCCTCAGATTAGTGTCAGTGTCATATTTTGCGGCTAAGTATTGGGAAATTTAGAAGCTGCACACTAAATTTTCTTTGAGAATTAAGGCATTGGGCAGGAGAAAAAGTGGAGGAAGAATAAAAAGGCTATCACTAACAGTAGGTTTACAGCATTATTATATACAACAGTATATTATCATAGATATAACTCTATAGTAAGAAGAAAAGATTATTTCAGAAGTGACTCGGGCAATTTCAAAGAACGTTTCATGGATTTTAGATTGGTCTGCAAAATCAAGTCTGGTTGGGCAGTGAAACCACAACGAAAGGTGAATTTGAGTAACTTTTTTTGTCTTTAAGCAAATTGTAGAGTATAGTAGACCAATGACCTTACATCGCTACGTTACAAGCTCTAAGGACTATTCCATCTAAGCTTCAGTTGTTCTATTCAGAGAACATAGGAGCATGTTAACCTTCTTCTCAAGGGAAGTGATAATATACTTTGGATGTCATTGTGGCTGCCCTGCGAAAACTGAGTGTGGTTCTTTTTGCCTCTTCACCCCTCATCATTTTGGCACAATTTATGACTGCAGCACGCTTCTGCATATCCTCAGCCTTGCCTAGCACATTGTCCTCTCTTAATCCTTTGCATTGCTTTGCACATTTTGCACATTTGAATATTTGTGCTTGAGCGTATGCAGAAGTTTATTGTATAGTTTGCTTTACAACTGTGACATATATACATTTTACATTTTTATACACTGGAAAAATTGCATCACCCACCTACACACCAAGCCAATGTCTACGTTATTATTTTAATACTTCTATGACATAGGTTTATATATTTTTTTTATCTTATGGGAAAAATAAGAATTACAAAAAGAAAGTGTAATCAAAACAAAGGTATGGCAGTTCTGTCAATTTATGAGTTTCAGACATTTTTCCAAACTTGAAATCAACACAAGTCACTTTTAATAAGAAATATTTATTGTCTCATGCAAAGCTACAGCCACCCTTACCCCTATGCTTTTCTCTGCACTAACACACCCACACACTTCTAACACATGCAAGTATTGTATGTATGTGTGTATGTACCACAGGCACTAATAGTTTCTGTTCAGTTAGAAATAGTCTGTCAAAACTGGAGCTTCCTGTTATGCTCACATTTGCATCATGTCACGGCTGGATTGGGATTTGACCTCATTGTCACTGCAGCACAGGAGCTGGGGTCTAGAGAGAAACAGGGATAGATGAGAGATTAATTTATGTGTCATTTGTCATTCAGGGTCCCGTATGGCTAACTTTAAGCTGGTTTATGGCATTTTTAAGCCCACAAATCCCCATTAAATTTGGACTACTTGTTTGGTTTATAGATAGTTACACCTGAGAAAAGACCAAAACCTAAAAACGGATGTCTTACCTTTTGTGGCTTCACATTAAAACATATGAAAATCATAATCAAATCATGTAAGCCAACCAGCCTACGGGTCACATGAGTAAATTCAAAGTTCTGCTCTTAGGCATAGGGTGTTGTGCAGTCTAAATCCATGTACTGATATTGGTTCATATATTTACAGATATTCTACACCAAAAGCTGAATTTGCTATTTCAGCGTTGTCCACAAGCTAATATAAACTACCTATCTTGAGCTTGACCCAGTTCTAGTTTTATGACATGTAATCAGGAAACAGAAGTGTGTGTTGTTACTTATTTGTAGAGCCATAAGCAGCTTTAAGACCACACCGGAAAAAAGTGGTGTTTTGCTTTTCTAGATTAGTGTCCACTTCATTTGGAAGCTGCTATCTTCACTTTCAGAAGCTGGTAGAGGCTCCAAGTTATAAACTGCTACTTTATTGAACATAACTCAAGGAAAGCAGGGTTTGTGTCTGTGTGTGCATGTGCGCATCATGTGCCTGCGCTACCTCCTCAATTGCAGAGGAGACGGCTTGCATTTAGAAGATGTGGGAGTTTGCCCAAGGGCATGAGAGAAAAAATGTTCAGAACTGGGGTTAACTGCATGCAATGCTTAGGGTTATTGTAGTGATATGGCAATGTGGGCTTATTTTCTTTCATCTTAGACTGTCAGGCCAGTCAGAACAAGTGGGTTGTGGATTCTTACAGGACTAGACTTGAGGTAGGATTATAATTCTCAGCTGAAGTTAATGTTTATTTTCAGTTGTTCATTCTAACAGAAATGTTACATTCGGCACTTGCCTGGGAAACAACAGGAAAGAAAGCCTGTGCCCTTTTTATAGTTATAATTGAAGCTTATTTTTGTAATTATGTGTGTTAATTGGCTGTCCTCTCTCTCTCTGCTTGCACAGTGAAGATGCATGTGTCTCTGGCAGAAGCTTTGGAGGTTCGAGGAGGTCCGCTCCAGGAGGAGGAGGTCTGGGCAGTGCTCAGCCAGAGTGCTGAGAGCCTCCAAGAGCTCTTTCACAAAGGTATGGACATGTGGAATCAAGTGTGCAAAGATGTTTCCTCAAAATTATTGTACGTACACACAAAACACAGTTCACATTTATTTGTCACACATACTTTCTTATGTCAGCCTACTCTCTAAATCTGTCCACACTACTGTTTTAAATTTTTTTTTTTTTAAATGGGGCTGAATGAAAATCGTCTGGTGTCCAGATCACCCTTACTCCTACGCTTTTCTCGGCACTAACACACCCACACACTTCTAACACCTGCAAGTATTGTATTTATATGTATATGTACCACAGGCGCTAATAGTTTCTGTTCAGTTAGAAATAGCCTGTCAAAGCTGGAGCTTCCTGTTATGCTGTTTGCATCATGTCACGGATGGATTATAAAATCACAGATATTCAATTAGTGCACTCATTTCGTTGTCAGTTTGTTGCATACTGGTTCCGCGTCATTAGTACGGTTGTTGACTGTGCAGTTTTGTTTGTCTTGTTTTAATCATTTTTGTGAGTCATATGTGCCTGTGTCTGTGATTATCCTTGAAGCCAAAGAGAGATAAGACTGCCCCAATTCCGGAGTGTCTTTGTAACTTCAACAACGGGTGACTAAAGGAGGTTTAACTCTGGAGACATAGGACAGGACGTGAGTCAGCAGGCACTGCAGTTGTTAAAGGTTTTGGGTGGTGCCTAGTCTCATACGAAACTCCAATGCACCTGATTATGTTGCTGATAATTGTGTCATCTAAACTCTTCACTATTGGCTTTGTGATTTTCCATGGACCAGTAACTCAAGATTTAGTCATGTGCATTTCTGAGTAAACCAGCTTGACCTCAACTTCCAGTTTTGCTGGCTGGTTCTGTAGGAATACCCTCTTATCAGTGTGGCTTGACAATGTGCCTTTTACGCTGAGGTCACATTTACAACGAGGATTGTGCACAAATGCTCTCGTATTTCAGTCATCAAGGCTTCTGAGATAAAGTTCTGAACATATTAAGGACAAATGCAAGGCTGGATACTTGGAGTGTTTTAGATTATCTTATTTTAATCCTTGCATGGTATTGTGCTGCAGTGATTGTTAAGACATCCTTCTTTTTCCTTCAGTGTGTAGCTGTGTAGCTATATTGAGTAAATTGTGGCCTCTCATGTGTACAGTTTTAGACTGCTGAGTGAAGCTAAAATTTGAAGAGCAGATGTTGGAACCAGCTATTATAGAGTCTCTGAGCTATGTAAAGAAGTATGTTTACCACGAGAGTGGATTAATAATGGCAACCATTTAAACTGAAATTTGTTAGACAATTTGTTCAATGTCCTGGTCAACTATTAAACATAATGGAGAAATTTAGATTTTGCTTAAAATTAAAAAGCATAAAAACAAGAAAAGCCAATGTCTTTGTTTTGCTGAAGTAAATGAAATGTTTGCAGTAAATTTTATACTTTAGATGTATTTTGTTCCTATCTATCCTGGGTCCAGTGAATGTCAGGATGTATGTAGGGGGCAACGTACAATTGACTTAGCAAACCTTTACATGACTTTTCAAACACTTCTCAGACAATGTGAATAGACTCACATTGTCAAACACTAAACCACAAGCACACTTTTCCTGTGTGTGTAAACAGTAGCGGTTAGTTACTATGTTTGTATAAGAATGATTTGTTTAAACAAGCAATGTGTGAATATTTCTGATTTGTTGGAGGAATTCCTCCTCATGCTTTTGTCTATAGAATATTTAGGATCAAATAAAAATCAGCATTTCCAAAACTGAGTGCTGTTTTTGCTGTTTGTCTCTCTCTACCTGCTCCTGTGTTTGGTACTCCGCCGAGGCCATCTACTGCTCAACGTCTGCCAGCCTGTCACTCTAATGGCATGTTTGCTGTGGAATTGAATGCATGGTACACTGTACAGTTTGTGAGCATCTACTTTTAGCATAATAGTTCAGAATTATTCCCTGCCCCTAGATCAGATAGCAGCTTTTACATCCTTTTAACAATGTAGACAGACTACATTGTTAAAGGATAAGGAACTTATAATTTGCTGTCCTTTTGAGCAGCAAATCAAATGGTGCATGCCAAAGTCACATTTTGAAATTGGGTTTCTATCATGTTGAACAGTCCAGTTTACACCTGGTATAGTTTCTGCTTATATCTGCAGTTTATTGAAACTGTTGATTTATGTGTTATCCATCAAGAAACTAATTTCCTCCAGCTGAGTCATGCACTTCTCTCTACCATTGCCTTTCCAGGGCAAAGGTTTTGTGTGGGAGACGCCTAGTAACCCAGTCTACTTTTGAGTAAAATCTTCAAATGGTCACACACGTTTTAAACAGGAAACTTATATTTACTTAGTAAATTCCAGCTTTTGAAAGCAGATATTTGGTTCCTCAAATCCAGTTCCTCTGTTCATCTCTCTGCTTCTCTCAGTGTTAAGTATCAGTCAGAGAAAAGAATTTTGCAGCGCTGCTCAAACATTCCTTTGTATATTTTTAAAACGCTCTCTAACCGTAGCGCTGGCTGTGGCTTTGTAGGAAAGGAGAATTACGCTGTGTAGCCATTCCTTTCTGCTTCTATGCCTCAACAGTTATTTTCTTGCAGGCTAAGAAAGCAACATGTGTTTTTGTTTACTTCAATCATCTTGAGTTTCCATAAACGTAGAAGCCTTAGCAAGAACTATCCACTGTGGTTGGATATGTCTACAGTTTCTGCATTCAGGCTGTAAATGCTTAGACAAAATTGGATGCTAGTGTATATATAACGCTGTGTGTGTGTGTGTGTGTGTGTGCATATGTGACAATGGCTGGGTATTTAAATAATGGAAGTCCAAATATGTTGTTTTATTTGTTTTCCTGGTTTTGTTTCTGATGATATCTCTTGTGGCTGAATTGTCTGTTTCCCTCTCCAGACCCTGCAGCCATGGGCTTCATCATCTCTCCCTGGTCCCTCCTGCTCATGCCCTCTGGCAACATCTCATTCACAGACGAGTATGTCACCCAGCAGGACTTAAGAGCCTTCACAGCTCCAGAGGTCCTGGAAGGGGTCTCCTTGTCTTCCGTCTCTGATATAGAGAAGGTATAAACCTTTACATAACCCATGTGGTGACAGAACCGTACAAATTGTTTAGTCTACATCTTCTAATGCTTCGCTGGTGTGATTTGTATCACTTTTGCCCAAATATTATGTTCATGCTCATATGTTTTCAGCAAAAGCCTGGTGATAACTTTTTAGTTTAATTTTCACATTCATTTCAAGCCTTGGAGACGTCTGGTCTAACCACAGTCGTGGTTGAGTACCTTAAAGTTCCCTTCCACTCAAAATTTTTTTTTTTGTTCCTACAGTTGAATGTTGGAGCTTCACTGTGCAGAATGATGTATGTGCAGAGTTTGACACTAGAAGGATGTTTTCACAGTCATCTGCTGAAAGTGGAAGTATCTATGTGCTCATTGAAAATCCCATTTTCAGGGATGGCGCCTACAAGAATGATTTGTGACATCATAAATAGTTTGGAAGTCAATCCTGGTCCAATATTCAACTTGCAAAAGTGTGATGTGGAGACTTGAAGCCGTCCAGCGCACATACTCTGAGAATGGACTTTGCAGTGAAGTAGGAAGCATCTGTTGTCCAGCAGTTCAACTTATATTTATAGATTCTGGATTTTTAATGAAGGAGCAGGAGTAGATATCATTTCAAAGATTTTGACAAGATAATTTAACTTTTTTTGTGAAAAGAACATATCAGATAGAAATTATAGGTATACTGTGAAGTTCTCTTCTGAACAAAGTCATGTTTACGTTCAGTGTTTCTCACCAAAACACATTGTGTGTACTGGTTGAATGCATTTCCTCCCTCATAAAACATTTGCAAAGCTATTAAAAAAATCCTGTTTGCTAGCTCGCAGTGTTCTTCTCCGCCTTTTCCTGGTGCATTGCTACGTTTCTTGGCACATTGCCACCACGTCGGTCAGTGAAATAATGTGAAACCATTGGCAGGAATGTGTATCGTGTCACTTAGGTGCCTGTGCATATGTGCCCATACGCACGTGCACAAGTTACAAATAAAATGTGGACCCACTCAACAATACAGTGCTCTATAGCTTTACTAGCGGTCAAAAACTCCACAGGATTCCTTTTAGAGACGCTGTTGTCGTTTCTTTCTCTTGCTTGTTTAATTTCGGTTTTAAAAGTAGCTTAAAAACTGATATATTGTATTACAATTGCTTTGTGTTCCAGTGATTAACTGTTGTTTTTTTACACTTACTACAGCCAATACATTTGGTAATTATATGTTGTGAATGATTATTTGTGAAATGGTGGGTGTAGAAACCACTGTTGTTGTGACAGGGCAATCAGGTGTTTAATAAGAGTACATCCTTGCTTGTGTAACAAAACACCATGAAACTCTGGAGACACGTATTCATTGTTTGCAGACCTGAGATTGTTGTGCAGTGCAACATTCAGAACTGAAGTCATCTCCTTCAGTGCACGACTTGTTTTACATATACACAGAACCACGCCCCCTGTGTTCAACTCTACCCCTCTGGTAGAAGAGCTAAAATCTTGCATGACTGGATTCCCGTCTCTGGCACGGCCCCACAGACACACAGCTTTGTGCTGAGTCAGTTTTCCAGCCTTGGTACCGCCTACCCAGCTGAGTTATTTCAGTGTAGAAAATATAATCTGTTTCAATCATTATCAGAGACTGTGGGCAGATATACGTCAGCTGCGAGTGCTGCAATTTTCCTTTCACTTTTTCAACATGTGGGGTGGTATTGTTGCTTTTAATGACTGGCTTTTAAATTTCCACATTTTCTGAGAGTGTGAGTGTGTCTTTAAGTTTGTACCCGAGCTCTTTTCCTAAAAGACATTGAAGGCTATGTTGCATTCTTTGGCAATCCCTGAATTATTCTTTCCTCTACCAAGCCCAACATTCAGGGGAAGTGATTTCTCTCCCAAGCAATGAGTGCAGAGTAATAAGGAGAGGGGAAATGGAAAAAGGTTTTTGGATTTAGGCTAAAATTTGGTCTTTTTCCTTTCCAAATAAGAATGAATTCAACTTTTATTACACTCCAGCAGTCATTGAGCTTTAGTCTGTCTCTTTCTTTCACACAGGGCAGTTTGACTTATTTTAATAAGATTCAGTGCCTAGTTTATCTGAATGAAACAAAACCTTTATATTCCTCCTCTTTCTATGTGCTCACTATTGCTTTACTCTTGTCTTGTTTGTTTTTGTAAAATGTTTCTACTTTTTTTCTTAAGACACCAAGAGTAAAGTGTAATTCTGCTGATGTAGCTTAAATTATCTTTTTTGGGGGTTTTTTTTTCCACAGATGCACATGTACTCTCTGGGGATGACCCTGTTCTGGGGAGCGGACTACGAAATCCCCCAAAGTCAGGTAAATTGTTACCAAGGATACTTTACCTTCCAAATGTATAGGAGTTATAACGTGGCCGAACCAACTGGATGGGCACTAGGAAACAAGATGCTAGCACATCAGCATTAAGTGATATTAAAGTGGTGTCTTCTTGCAGATTGATGCTCATGTGATTTGACTGAAGATATGTATGGCATCAGTTGTTTAACTAGCACACTTGGCAAGCATATTAAGAGTTGAAACAGTTAATGTTGTTTACTGGAATAGCCACACCCAATGTACATTTTTGTCCAGGTTTAACAGTGACTGTTTAACTCAAAGTTACTCAAATATTGCCAGTCACACTGGCACAACGAGAAGGTGGGCAGTGCCTTTTCTGGAACTAATGTGTGGCAAAATACAACTTTTAATACTTGTTGGTACTGTTAACTTAAAGAAGATCAACATTTCAGTAATGCTGATTTATAGGCATAAACACTGGAAGCAGACATGATGTTTTTCAGTGGAATCTGCTTTTATTATGAGATCTGTTTCTGAATGTCTCATCTGGATAAGAAAAGGTGCAAACTGTAAATGCACTCTGGAATGTGTTCGAATCTGCCAAGACATCTGGAGATGGTCTGGCTCACAGTGTATTCATATCTCTTCAAGAGTCAGCCAGGTGTAAAACACAATCTGCATTCACATTTGTGAGGAAGTACCACCCACAGGTTAGAGATGCCATGATTCTTACTCAAGTTTGCCATCTACTTTGCTTCACTGAAGGGGTTCCATCCACCCTCATCCAAGAAGGAGGGTGCTATAGTAGTGCATGCAGATAACGTGCCATAAAAGACAACACTGGCTTTATAGACACTTAATGACCCTACACCCACTGTGTTGGTTTTTATTTAGTGCCATATCTGTACTTACTTTACTTTCTTTACATTATGTGCACAAAAATGGCATCCATGTGAAGAGAATAAAGATAATCTAATTGCATCGTTTGCATTTACACGTATTTATTCTCTACACTCTACAAATGAAAAGAGTTTTCTATTTTGGTGACACAATTACATCGGCATCACCACCCTCAGTGACGTCAAACCCAAACTCTGCAAAATGTGCACTGACACTGAAATAACAAATTTGACCATGTTTCTGTTTTGGATGGACAAAGTATTTAACATCATTATGAGTGAAAAAAGAGGCTTAGCTTTTTAATCTAAAACATGTAGTAGATGGACCTTTTTTAAAGTAGGTGATGGGTTTGTGCCATAGTGGCAAGGCTTAGCTCTGCCTCCTTATCTGAACACAATGGAAGTAAACGTGGTAATACAGATATCAAATTCAGAAATACCAATAGAGCTTGTCACTTTACAGTACAAACTTGTCACTGTATGTTAACTGTCTTCATTCTGTTTGCTGTGCAGCCTATGAAGTTGGGGGAACACCTAAACAGCCTGCTTCTCAACATGTGTGATGATGTTACATTGAGTCGAATGTCGATGCGCACGGTGCTGGACATCTGCAGCAAACACATTAGAAACTCCAGTTGTGATCCTCCCTTCTCCTATATCAGAAAACTGGTCCGGTTGGTACTGGGCAGCCTTTCCCAGGTACACAGTTTTTTCTTTATCTAGGTCAAATACAACATTCCTGTTTATTTTTGTATATTTTTATTTTGGCTACTTACCAAAAAGCCTGCACTTCAAGCTTTATCCTATTTAAGTGTAAGTTAAAAGACTATTATCTGTTCCGTCAAAGCACAGTAGGTTTGTTTAATTACACAACAGATAATGCTGATAGAACATAATTTCAGGATGAATGACTCTCAGAAGGAATGACCCTCTAACTTGTGTTTTTTCACCCCTACTCTTTGTTTTTCTTTCTCTCTTACTTCCACTCTCGTCGTCTTTTTCTCAGCTGGATGGTCTGCTGACTGATAGAGAGTCTCTTCCGGAGCGGAGTAAGGAGATTCGGGAGAGGCTGAGGGGCAAAGGTTTGCCCTCAGGTAAGATGAGCTGCACTGACACACAGCAACTAGAGCTGTATTAGTTTAGTGTGTTATCAAGGGAACTTTTCTGTAGTGTTGAAAGAGTTATTTATTTTTTACAGTGATTCAGATTTCTGCTGCCACCGATTCATGATAAAGGGGTCTGGTTTCTATTACTCTTCAAAAACACTTACTGTTTTTGTTATCCTGTGTTCTGTGTATTCTTCATTTGAGTAACATCAAGTCTGGAACAAGGACAAATCACCAGATCCTAGATTAGTAGCTTCTGTTAAGATAAGAATGATGAGAATATTTTGTCAAATTAGGTCAAGAGAGTATATTATCTGTTCTTATTTTCTAATGATAAACTGGGTTTATGACCGTGTGTAGTTGGGCATACTGTTTATATGTTGGAAGTTACTTTAATTTGGAGAGATTTAGATGTAAATGTCATCCCTGGTTGTCAAGCTATTCATCACTTACATCCTCACTTTCTGAGTGTGTGGGAAAGAATCAAAAGTAGATGAGGAACAACGCACTGCAACCTCGGATCGGATTTAATTCAGGAAAATATGACCAAATCTTCCCAGTGGTTTCTGAGAGAACTCCAGCATTTTTCCAGGCCATGGAACGGAGAGCAGAGCAAAAAACATGGCTTCGTCGTCCCAATTATGTAAGCACGGCATGGCATTGATTACAGATGCATATTTTGGAGTCACCAGTGAAGCTGCCTGTCTGCTGTTTGTATCAGTGCTTTGTTTCCTTGGTTGAGCAGCAGCCAGCCCTAGGGAAAGTACATGCAAAGAGTATTACTCAGTTCTTAAGCGCCTTTCTTCTCAAGGAGCAGCTCGCTCCCTCCTGTATGCCAACGGTTCCAAGTAATTGCTGCTAGGAGAACTCAGTCATTGTCTCTTTTTTTATGTTGGATATTTTATGTCACCATTTCTTCATTGCTGTAAGTCCATATGATGGCTGCACTATGCTAGTATTTGCTGAATAACTTGTGTCAACAATTGACTTCTTTGAAAAATAAGACATCCTGTTGAGAAAAATCTTTTTTCTTTTTTTTCATTTTTTGCTCAATCTAGTCCTTGTGTGCTTCCCCCAAGTTCCTGGAAGACAGCCTGTCTGTCTTTGATGTGTTTCCCTGTTAAGACCAAGCATATGCTTTGTAGATTAAACCACGACATGCAGCGTTTTTAAAGGACTTAACGTCTCCCTCTGCTCTCACTTCTGCATCTCTTATGCTTGTTTTTGCTCTCGCTCATGCACATGTTTGCCTTCTGTTTATCCCTATCCCTCTAAAACGAGCTGGCACTGGCAGAGTTTATATACAGCTTGTCTGGAAAGGCAAACTTGAAATTTATGCGCAGTCAAAGAGAGTCATTATAGAAAGACAGTGATTGATGGGCTGGATGCCTGTGTCAGGAATTGTTTGTTATTGTGGCACAGTATGTTGTCTTGTTCGTTTTTAAATAATGGGGCAATATTAGCTGCTGAACAAGACAGACTATCTGCAGAAATCGTTGTTACCCCTTAAGGTCAAGAGCAGCATGCTACATTTCTTAATTTGCTTTTCCTTTTGCTGTTGTTGGTTTACTTTACAAATTAATTCGTTTGATTTGCTATTAATGGCTGCCACATTACCACCCCTGGGGCTGTATAATAGAAACTTCCTATTGCTGCTACTAATTCTAATTAAATGCCACCTAATCCAACAAATAACCATGGAAAATTCAGTTGGGGCGTGATTTAAAAACATTGAAATTAGAATTTAAGAGTAAGGAAGTTTCTGTAATAAGGCACTCGGTTCTAACATATTCTCTAACTATCTAACCAGCATACATAAACATGCAGCTGTGGTCCTGCACCAGATTATTAGATGGTATGTAAGCAGTGTCAGGGTTGTCAATCATTGTACTCTACACCTCTTATTATGACTGATTGGGGAATCTGAGGATATACTGTATGCTTACCCAATTATTAATTTACTGTAGCTGGTTGTCTGCATTAAATCTTTTAGTAGAGGGGCAATGAGAGGCTTGCCGCAGGTGGTCAGTCTGTTGAGGCCAAGCACGGGTATCAGAGCAAAGGAGAGGAAGTCTACAGTCGATAGTGTCATATTTAGTCAGAAATGAATGCCAGGTTGGACAGGCACTTAGGCATAATGAATACTGTACTGCGTACTGTATTTATTTAAATCAAAATCCTTGTTAATCGCTCTCTCTCATACTGTGTATATTAGAATTTAAAAAAATAGATATGCTGAGAAATGCTATCCATTTGAAATCAGGTTTATTTTCCCTTTAAATACCTGCTGGTACTTTGCCGGTTTTCAAGATTCTGTGTATTCTGTGTTTCGAGGCTTTGAGTTCTGGCAGTGCGAGCTTCTGCTTGTGGTTTAATAAAATCCTGGTTCTCTCCTGTTCTCAGGGAGGAGTGCTGCCCCCAGGGTTCTGGAGCGCTACCGAGCCAGGACTCAGGAGCAGACGTCTCTTAACCGGGGCCTCAGTCGCTCCATGGGCTCTCTGCCAATCCAGGACCTGTTGAAGGGGGATGAGGGGGCAGCCCTACAGTATTCCCTGTCTGACTATCACGCCAACTCTGAATCCCCCACAGAACTCTACCCCAAACCTCCCTCACTCCAGCACCAGCACTCCTATCCCTATCTGCACCCCCTTCACCCCCAGCAAAAGGGCCGGCCCGTAGAACTGGACCGGAGGTC
The DNA here is from genome assembly GCA_002120245.1 of Maccullochella peelii. Taxonomy (NCBI): domain Eukaryota; kingdom Metazoa; phylum Chordata; class Actinopteri; order Centrarchiformes; family Percichthyidae; genus Maccullochella; species Maccullochella peelii. The sequence continues at coordinate 40,045 of LKNJ01003633.1, forward strand.
TTTACCCTTCCGCAGTGGGGACTTGGGCCCTAGTCAGGCCAGGAAGACCTGGGCTTCCTCTGTGGACTTGGCTTACATCGACCCAGAGGCTCTTCGTTTTGGGGCTTTGGAGGATGCGCGCAGGGGCAGCAGTGCCATAAGTACCCACTCCATAAGCAGGCACAAATCGCCCTTGCAGGCATCCAGGGAGAGGGATTCTCGCTACTCTGAGTTTGGTGGGCTGACGAGTAGGAAGCCTCATCATCACTCAGACCTGTCGGTAGGCTCAGGCCTCACCGGCGCCTATGACAGGATAAAGGAGAGACAGAGGAAACTTCAGGTGCTAAGGCAAGCAGTGGATGGTGAGTATACTTTCTTAACAAAAAAGTGCAGTAAACAGGAGGAGTTGTTTTCAGTCCCAGCACTGAGATAAATTTAGATAAGTTTTGATTTGAGTCCTCAGGGTTGACTGTAAAGCATGTCTCAGGCCACAAGTATGTAAATCAAACTTGTATGTAGTTTTGCTTGCGTAGGACTTGCCTCTTAAGGCAGCAGTATGCTTAATCGGAAGTGCTTGTTGGATTGTTTGAAAAGCTTTGGAAACCCCTTCCCCCCCACACACCTTTTCACATGTCTGAATTTGGGGGCGAACTTTCCGAAATCGACAGTCTGACATTCACAGCCACTTCACGCTGTGATTGGCCAGGCAGGCGGTGGTGAAAAAGTAGTCAGGGTTTAAACGTCTCTCAAGCTCTCTTTTTTCATTCCTACTATTTCTGTCACTTTTTACATGAACAACTGAGTGCAACACTATGAATACCTTTCAGAAGAGACTGTTTGAAAATGTGCACCGTTATCCCCATATTCAAACAATATTATATCTCCTCCTCCCCTCTATGGTGGCCGGCTTTCCACCGTGTGTTTGAGTGTGGCTGTTCAGAACAGCCATAAACACTTTTGCCTTATACTGCGGTTGGACACCATGTCGTATGAGCCTACTGTGCACATGACATACTGTGGACAGAGCCATTTTGGCTTTTCCTGATAGTTGGAGAGGAATTCACCATTAACAATGAATAATATTCAGTAATTGTCTTTTTTAGTATAAGGTGTGTAAGGATTAAATCTTGACACTTCAAATATCTTGATTTGTTCAATGGTAATGGCTGTCTGGTTTGAAGTTAGTGGAAGTCATTGATTGAATCTCAAACTAATATTGTTAACAGCCCGTAAGAGACAATAAGTCACTATTTTGAAAAGTAATTATCATAATAATAATAATAAATAATATGATTCGCTTGTCTTTTTTTTTTTTTTTTGTTAACTATGCTGATCACACACAAACATTACCAGGTGTCCCATATGAGACTAAGAAGCTTAAACTTTCTTTCTCCTTTTATCTCCGCCTTTTTGTTTTTCCTCATTGCAACACATTATGCACAACAATCACTTGGTCATAAGTATTGCAGGATAATGGGATTTTGGTGACAGGTCTGATCTTGGTCATGTGTCATTATTGTGTAATGTGTGGTGCCGGTATTTTGTCAGAACATGACATGAGTGGGCTCCAGCATTGAAAGATACTACATCAATGTTATGTGTGAGGTGCCGCACAATTTCAAACTGGAAAATCCCACCGAAGCTCTCTCTCTCTCTCTCTCTCTCT
>LKNJ01003634.1:0-14797 GCA_002120245.1 Maccullochella peelii
TGCACGTCCCTTCAGACGGTGAAAGCCTGATTCAATGGTGGAAAATCCTGCTGAAAATCCTGCAACTTGTGAAGAATGTCCAGCACCTCCTTTGCCTACAGCGGCGTATAGAACAAACAACACGTCCCGGCTCCACACGGAGCTTCGGGCTCATTATGTTCGATGCCATGGCGCTCATATCGACGTGGCAAAGAGGCATGATGACAAACAGTGGGGAATAACGTTTTAGGGGGGACAGTGGCGTGTGTGGGGTGTACTAGCCTCTCATCCCGCTGCTGGGCGACAGCTGCCACAGAAGGCTGGGGCGCTCTGCTCTGGAGGGGGTCTTTCAAAAGACAAGTCGCAGTGGGAGGGACCGCGGTCTTGGTGAAGCTCACGCCGCGGAGAGCGAGCACCACGAGGGATAAGGTTTTGCAGGGTAACCGACTCCTTCTGCTGCCGGTCGAAGTTGTGGGTTTGGTGGGAGGGGCTTAGCGGAGTGATACAAGGCAGCAGAGAGAGGCGGAAGGTTTTGCATTGGTGGCACAGATTTTGCCTCCCCCAGCTTTAATGTCCCATGCTGAGCAGAGCAGTTTGATTGGATGGGAGGTACAGAGGGGTGGGGTTGTTCAAAAAGCTGTCACTTTTATGCGTACATTGAAATGCACATAAAAACAGGTGGATAGAAACGTCCAAAGTGATAATAACTGAACATTATAACCTTCATGAAGGGAGAATTTACTGCAGGACAGAGTGTAGTTCCCCAATAATCCTTTTAAAAGTGCAATATTAACTTATATGTGCCACTTTTGGCATAAAAAAGTAATGTGATTTTGAGCCAAAGTTCCTGATTTGACCTGCGTGACCAAATGCCTGCTTGTTTCAGAATCAGACACTTTTACTATTAACACTCATTGCATTACTTACCTTTGTCCAGGTAAACGTCTGGACAACTCTGATTGATGCTTTTTGTAAACTGACAAAATGACTTTGTGCTGCTGCACTTTCTCTTCCTCCAGCACAAACAGACTCAACACATGCATTCATGACGATGTGCTGTGGAGTGCGGCAGGGGTCAGAGGTCACGTGTGTTGGCAGCGTGTAACTCACCATGTGTTTCAAATACAAGCAGGGGGCTGCCTGAATGAACGCCTGAATGCAAAGCTCATTAGTGCTGCGGGAGACTGTACGAGGAGAGTCAGAGATCGTGTAGTTGAAGTGAACGCAGAAGTGCTTCAACACATTCCTGCCTCTTTATTAAGGTGATCTGTGACCCTGTCTGTCCCAAAATAGAAAGTTTTTCCATTATGTGCATGTGTGTGTGTGAGTGTGTGGTGGTCGAGGCTAACGCAGCAGCACATCGGACCTCTTCTCTCCTAAAAAGGAACTTGTTGTCAGTTGAGAGACCACTTAGTGCTCTTATACTCTCGTCAGTGTGCAGATAAAAGCGAATCAGACCTGCTGTTTTCTGAAGCCTCCTCCACTGGAGAGGCTGGAGAGGAGTGTTTTGTTTCTCTGCTGGTATGCAGAGAGCAGCCCGGATGCACAAAGACGCCGGTAATAACAGTTAATCTTCGCAAAGGTTCAATGGCTGCCAACCAACCAGCCAACCAGTCGGCTGCGATTCAGAGCCGTCCCAACAATGGCAACGAAACATCAAAGTCGGAGGGAGTGCGGAGCGGCCGGTTCCCATCACCTAAATCAACAAGACCTCGGCAGAAAGTAAACATGTAGCGTTAACAGGAGGAGACGGATCTTACAGACTGCTTGTTTGGACTCCCTAAATTTGCCACAACAGGCATTTCCACCTTAATTAAACATCCAGTAACTGTGTGCGTTTCTCTTGTCGTGTTAAGCTGAAAAAGGATTTTTCTGAATAAACACATTTTTTGCTCAATATCCTTCCAGTCTGCTCCATCTGTTTTTTGTCTAAAAGAGGTTTGATTGACACAAAACACACAAACATTTGTGTCAGGTTTGGGGGCTGTTGCACTGATTTATTCCCTGGAGGTTTACTGTAACCCCAAAGCATAATTCTGGTCAACAAATCCCAAGACCAAAAACCAACCATGTGTTGGTCCGTCTCTCAATACTTTCTGACTTCCCCAGCCTGTCTGTGGCTCCAGTCCATTGGTGCCTTCTGAAGACGTAAATCTTTTTAAAAAACGGCTCACAAATATATTAAGTTTCAAGTTTATTTGTTATTTCAACTGTAAGAAGTACCGTTAAAATGAAAGAAACATAAAATTAAACTAACAAAGTGTGAGACAAAAGCGTAAAAGAACTACAGTCCCCTTAATACCCTGTTCCATACTGTACCTGTCAATACCAGGCTCTCATGTGATGCATGTGGTGCCTTAAATCTGTAGAACGGTGGGTGCAGTTCTGTATGTTCGGAGCTGAGCTGCTGTGTCTCCATGTTTTGGTTGATCTGTGTGCTTGATTTGATCAGATGTGATCAGTCGCTCTGTGGTGAACTTGACCCGCGCTATCGACAGACCGGACCGACACTTCGCGACGTGACAGGAACACCATGTGGGTTTGATGAGGATCCCCAGAGGGCTCTGAACCTGCCTCCTGACTGTTACCAGCTCCAGAGCCCGACCTCTGACCTCAGTGAGTGTGGTAGCAGGCGGGGGTGTTTAATGTGTGACATGACCTCATTACCTCAATCCATGTATTGATGGGGGGGGGTTATCCTCAGTCTGACAACATATTCAGCTCCACTGCTGCTGTTAAAGGGTCGCTTCACCCAAATCACAAAATACTATATATTTTATTTCTTCAGTGGAAAGTAACTCATAGTTAAACTGTTGACAGCGGCACCATAAATTAATTATATGATGTAAAAACATGTTTGTGTGTAATTTGTGTGAAGGAAACATTTAGTGGTGCTACATTTTTTTAATTAATCATGGACAATTATAATAATTATATAATAAGGACCACACTGGTGTTTTTATGTTGTTTTCCCGTTAACTGCAGAAAAAATGCTTTCTCATTTTTCTTGTTTTTCTTTTCTTTTCTTCTTGTTTTTTCTTTTTCTTTTAATTTTCTTGTTTTTTTTCATTGCCTTATTTCATTGTCTTTCTCATTTTTCTTTACTTTTTTTCCTGTTTTTATTTTCTGCTTTTGTCTTGTGTAATATGTCTTTTTTTCTTGTTTTATTCTTTTATGATTGTTTTTCGGTTCTTTTCCCATTTTTTATTTCCTTCTTTTCTTGTCTTTTTTTTTTATTAAAAAATGTCTTGTTTTTTCTTGTTTCTTGTTTTTCTTTTTGTCTTTGCTTATTTTTCTTTTCTTTTGTCTTGTTTTTAATAGAATTCTTCTTGTTTATTCCTATTTTTCCTATTCCTAGTTTTGTGAATATGTGGATGTGTGTTATGAGTACATTGCTTATGATTGAATCAAATCAAAATATAGTATAACAAATATAATCAGCTAAATATAAAACATAAACATATTGTGTAAAATAAAATTAATTTAAATCTGCCTACATGTAAAGAAGAAATCACTAAATTCAGATCAGGTGATCCAGAACCTACAGGACAGCCAAACATCCATTCACGTTAAGGGGAAATTACGAAGACGTTGCCTCTGGACGTTCCTAATATCTGGCTCTGGTGTTGTGTGAATGTGTTGACCTGCATTAACTTGAAGCAGGGTGGAGCTGAAGAAGCACACAAAGCTCAGCAGAGTCAAAATAAAGGTTAAAAACACATCAACAATAAAAACTGGATGAGCTTATCTGATGTCCTGAAAAACGCCCTGGGAACCTTCCCTCCGGGGATTTGTTGTTGTCCGTTCGTTTCAATGGCCGCTGCTTTTTCCCACGTAACATCATCCGAGGGTGGAACCTGTCTGTGGGTCTGAAAGGGATGCGTTTCTTTCTGTGACGGTAAAAGGAAACTGATTGTCACCTCAACATTATTTCTTCCATTAGTGTGGAAACAAAGATGGAAGATCTGTTGACCTGAAGGTCGACAAGCTCTGATACCTAAACGCCAAAATGTAAGTGGACTCCAAAATAACACACAAGCGTTTTGATCCATCAGTCGGATGAAGACACACAAGCAGGACTTTTTTAAAGCAACTTTATTTTCAGCTTTATTTTTGTAGTTCTGTCCATTATTTTTATTAGTGATAATAACTTCACCAAGTTAATGGCTGAGGTCTGAAGGGTGACGAAACACGAGCAGTCAGACGACCAGCAGTTTGTCCAGATGATCTAAACCACTTCATTCGGAGAAGTGAGAGCACATTTGTGTGTGAGCAACACAGGAACACAAAATAGACTCCATAATTAGATACCTGCAGTACGATCTCACCAAAAACACAGAAACACATCCATCTACATCTCCATCCTGGGTCTTAACAATGTCAAAAAAATAAAATGCCTGTACCCACCTACCCTTTATTCCCTATACACCAGTAGTACACCGGCTGGTGACTCAAACAATTGGGGAGGACAGGAGGAAAACCAAACCACCACATCATGCCATTTAACCCCTAATCCTTCAAATAACTTAGAAGTCACAATAAATGGAGCTAGAAAAGAATATTTCATGCCGTATACCCTTGTAAATCTCAGCTGTGCCCTTTGACTAACACCCTCCATGCCGTGCAGCCCGTGCAGCAGTCTGTCGCCCATACAGTCCCGGGTGAGCAGAGCGCAGCACCACGTTGGGCCCGCCGCACGCCACTGTAGTCCCGCCGTGGGTCCAGCCCGGACAGCTGAGGCAGCGAGGCCCGAGGCTGCACCAGCACCCATTCCTGCCCATGAGAAGATGAACCCTTCAGATTTGAATGGTCCCATCTTTTTTTTTTTTTTTTTTTACCTCACCTCAGGTAAGACTCTATTACCAGAAAACCAGTATATTGTTTGTCCGACCTAAAGATTTAGAGAAGACTGTTTTGTTTTACAGAAATCAATCAATCACACAGCTTGGAGTTTGTCATATAGTTCTGAACTGCAGCGGTTTGGTGTTTCAGTATGTTGTTGGGAGTAAAGATCTGCTCCTGGCAGGATTCAAACCTGCAACACTTCCATCAAAAATGCTCCGGCACCACATTCACTTCCTGTGCACCAGATTGGTTGACCGTCCCTCTGCTCTCCCTGCAGGATCAATAACCTGTGCAGAGCTTTCTGCCTCTTCACAGCAGCTCGTTTTGTCCTGGAAATATTCTCTGCTCTGTTTTCTGCTGTTTGATCAGGTGGGCGGGGCACCGTGAGAACGGGTCACATAGTAAATAGGTAAAATAAAGTCTGTCTGGCCTGTTAGTTTTCCTCCAGAGATCACTTCAGGTCACAGGCTCGTGTTGGAGGAAAGTAATCACTCCCAGCCTGAGTGCACTTTGTAGGAAAGTCATGGAAAACTGTCCGAAAGATCCCCCCAAAAAATCCCTGAATGGGTGCTCTGTGGGAGGAACTAATTTTATTAGCCCCCTTGGAAACATTCAACCTAACAAGTGGAAAGCAGTTTCTGCATAAATTAAAGATAATCCAGAGTAAATTATGCAAATATATTCACTCAGATAAAGGAGGGGGTGGTGTGGTCATTTATTGTGAGGTTAAAAAATCTGAGCCAGTGGTTGAAACGGAACTGAAACTTGGAAGTTTGTGAGGGCTCTCGGCCTGTGAGGACAGAACACTGGGAGGTTGCATCGTCTGTAAATCAGTGACAACGAAGCTCTGATGAGGTAAAAAAATAGCAAAAATAACCTGTGGAATGCCGGGAATTGAGATCCTGGATCTTTCTGGGAATTCTCTCCAGAATCTGATCTCATCTCCCAGAAACAAATACCTGCAGGAGCCGGGGAGTTTTAGCATCAGTGAACCTGAGTGTCTGGGTGCACCTGTGTGCTCGTGTACTAAAGAGTGTTCTGAAATAAAGACGCAAGCTTGTCCAAACCACATTGACGACACCATGAAACTGTCGTAGATACAGTGCGACCTGGAAATGCTGCTGTAGCATTAATAGTACTGGAGCAACCTCTTAATGTTCAGCTGTGTGGCAAAGTCAGCGGTGGAAGAAGTATTCAGATACTTTACTTAAGTAAAAGTACAAAAGTATTAGCAGCAAAATGTACTTAAAGTGTCAAAACTAAAAGCACAGCTTCTGCAGACTACTGAGTACTATATGACATTAATACTGTAGATTAATACTGATGCAACAAAGCACGAGTATTTTACTGCTGAGATGGTCGAGCTACTGTAGTTTTACTTCATAATAATAACCATAATATCAGTATCAAATGCAATATTACTTTTCTACGTTAGTTTGTTGATTTTACTAAATGTATCTTACTTTTATTGTTATTCTATCAGCCTCTGGTGTTAGCGTATACTCCTTATACACTTTACATTTATTCATTTATTGTTTTTATTCTTGGTCATCAGTCAAGGAGACACATACCAACCGGAAAGAGACGCACAGTGACCACAAAGAGACAAAAAACAACCACAAAGAGACACAAAACAACCACAAAGACAGACAACAAGACCACAACAAGATGCAAAATCACCACAAGGACACACAAAATGACCGTAAACAGTTGCACCACAAAGATATGCAAAACTACAGACAGATGCAGAACAACTACAAAGAGACACAAAACGACCACAAAGTCTGTGTGTCTTGCTTCTATGTAGGAGACGTGCCTTTTACATGTCTGAGTCCAGGACCCCATTGTCTCATAATCCGCCCACGTCTGTCCTGGACACGCAGAAGATGAAGCTGATATAAAATTTCTCTACTGACGCTGGAGAAAACAGAGGACAAGAGGTTTTCTCAAACTGTTAAACTGTTCCTGCTTCTTTTTAAGACACCCTGTATTGAAGTTTTAAAATTTCATCAGGTGATCGCAACCAACACTTTCTCACTCGTATACACACACACGCAGAGGCACTTGTTCCACATTCCCAGAGTGAACTGTGATTTCTGGGTCACCGCTGATGTTTTGGTCTCCATTTCAGTGCGAGGTGGAAGCGTCTCTCAGGGGTCAGGAGGTCAGCAGCCACCACGCACGCTCAGGAACAAAAAGACACTCTCAGCCGTTGCACTCAATTACTCTTTACGTTGCGTTAACGACTCCCTGCTGTCTGCGGTCTGCCGCCTCTCGCTCTGAGGAAACTCTGGTGGAAGAGTCACAGCAGCTCAGGATGTTTTATAAGAGAAAATCTGCAGCATGAAATTCATACAACTGGAATCTTATTTACAAGTTCCAGATGACGTTTTGATTCATTACTTTAATGATAATGGCTATTATGTGAGCATTCTGGTTATGTTTTTGTTTTGTATCCATCTTATTCCTACCCCCATGATAGCTTGTGTGAATTATGGATGCGACTACAGTTCTTCCTTTGACTTACTCTGAGCTACAGGGGTCTTCTTCTTTTCTCTGAGCTTCTTTTCTTGGAACTTTTTGGGAAGTAAATAGGCTTGCTTGAGATGAGCCAGGCCTGCGCAGAATAGAATAGCTGATCAAAGAGCTGATTGGCTCTTAGTTTTGACCACAAACATAACGTTTTGTAGAAAGCCCTCAACAGGGGCCCACGGCTCTTAGAGGTGGATCCAGCCCTGCAAATCACTATAATCATTGTAGAATTAGAACATTTTTAAAACGTGTTTTGGAAGCTAGTCCAAAATGTGTGAGGTGGGTGGGGTCCTGCTGGGGGCATTGGTTCCTTTTCCATTTTTCTCTTCTTCCCAACTTCCTTTCTTTCCTTTATTAGTCCCCTTTTTTTCTCCCATCTTCTCTTTCCCTCTCATATTTTATTTTTTATTTTCTCTTTTTTGATTTTCCCAGTCTTCCCTTCTTTACTTATTACTTCCCTTCATTTCTTTCCTCCTTTCTTTCTAATTTTCTCTCCTCCACCCATCCCGCCATTCTCTTTTCCTCCCTAATTGATTTATTTATTGTTTCCCTTCTCTCGTTCTTTTTTTCTATCTATCTTCTTTCCCCCGTAACTTTCCAGAATTCTAACTATAATCCTGTAATTCATACAGAACTCCTTCTGTCGGTCCTGCTTTATAAAAATAAATGATTAAATGAATAAACATGTAGTAAAATTATAAAATATAATAACGTCAGTGTAACTGTTTATCACAGTAGTGTCAGTTGTGGTTGGTGTGTGGAGGAAGTGAGGCCGGTGTGGCTGCGGGCTGTGGGCGGCGCACAGCTTCAGTCTGGCGGCTCCTCTTCAGTCAGTCAGTCGGTGTGGAGGAGAGCGGACGGAGAGGAGTGGCGCACCGGGACCCGGGATCTGTAGTACACATACACAACAGCAAGACCACAACCGACCGACCGACCGGCAGGCAGGCAGGAGCGGAGCAGAGCAGCATGGAGCTGTGAGGGCTGCGGGCCGACCGGGACCTGCTCCCCAGAAATCACTGATTTGTTTATTTACCGCATCCGCGAGCTTTTTTTTTCCCCCCCAACATGGAGACTACAGGCTGCTGGCTGCTACTGGCTGCACACTTCATCCTCATCTGCCAACAAGGTAAGGCATGCTATCATTCATGTTTTGTCCTCGCACGACACAGAAACCCTCAAATCTTCTCATATGTTTAGATTTTATTAAGCCCGCGTGTTTTTCAACTTCCTGCGCCAACTTGAAGGTGATTGCGCAGCAGCTTCAGGTGAGCTGGGAAGTGAGATCTGTCCGGATCAAACCGAAGAAGTGTTGTTGTAGTGTAGTATTTGTATTTTTGTTAGAATTAGACATCTTTTGCTCGGTCTTATTTCCAGAATTGAACCTGCAGTGCGTAACGCGTCGTGCGTCTTTGGAAACATTCAGGGGAACGAGTCCCAAACGCAAATCGGTTTTTAAAAACCAAACGGATTTTCTCATGTGACTTGAGGTATCTCTCGTGTTTTCTGTTGGAGATCAGCGTCGCTGCTCCTCTCCGGGTTTGTGGGATCGCAGATTGAAACGTTTGAGAGGCGCGGGGCGTCACATATCAGCTCCAAACCGAATCTGTCAAGCATGAAAAGAGAAGTTTGGACACGGTAGTCTGACTGGCTTATTAAGGGTGTCAAAGAGGCTCCATATCTGGCAACAACAACAGCAGTAATCCCATAATGCTTCTCAGAAACAGATACTATCACTGCAAAAACTATAAGCAAATATAAATCTGTTTTATTTCTCATCCTGAAGCATTTTATAGAACTTTTAGAGGAGAGGAAGAAACACAACTCTTTAAATCTCTGCAGGACTAGTAAATAAGAGTTAATGAGACTGTAAACTCATTTAAGTTCCAAGGCCTGAGGTCTCTGATCAGGAAGAGACTTGTTGTGATACTGAAAGTGTTGGATTTGGAGACTTGTTTCAGGTTTAAGTGGTGTCTGTCTGGACTGTGGTGACTGTTCCAACATGTCTCTTTGCAAAAATGAACGGATGCAGGTTACTGAGAAACATCCAGCAGGGATGCAGCGTTATGCCCAGCCAGGATCTTTCAGGAGCCGGTAAACCTCCTTTTTTATGTACAGCAGCAGCAACCCTCGTGTTTGGCTCATTTACTGTTGAACATCTGAGATGACATGTGTCAGAAGTGATCATGTTTGCTTTCCAGTGCCACATGACACCCGTGTTTCAGTACCAACACGGAAATTATACTTTTAGAGGATTTCTTATACTTTAAGAAATGTTTTCCTGCTATTTAACAAAAGAAGCCAAAGTTCCCGAATGTTAAATGTTGTCTAAACACAAGCAGTCATACAAGGGTTAGAAATTGTCTCATACAAGAATAACTGAATAAAGGTCTGAGTATAAACAACTTTTTGATATCCTGTACTGCAGACACATTTCAGTGAGTACCATAAAATATATCTGGATTTAGCTTCAATAACCAGCTCTGTGGCTGAACGTGTACTAGTATGGCAGGAAAAGACACAAAGTGTCCTCAAATGAAAGGTCACTGAAATCTTAACAAGCGTCTAACTTTCAGAACCGTGACTGAACCTTTCTGAAACATGTCATTCATGAGAACTTTTCCATTTCTCAGTACCTGTGAAACTGGGATGGTACGTTTCTAAAGACCTCTGCAGCTTATTTGCCTTCTGTCTTTTCTTCTTACACTAATTCATTTCTCCATTACTGGACTGAAGAGTAGAGCAGATATAATGGCTTCATCTCATAGTGATGAACCTCTAAAGAATCATCGGCTTTACGGAGCTTTATAGTGACTTTCAGCTCATTGTTTATCTGTCCGGCTGCAACTTTACTGTCCTGGTTCCCTCTCAGCCTCTCAGAGCTTAATTTTCAGAGAAGAAGCTGTAAAAAGCCACCGTCCACTACCTGCTCAGCAGCAAACAGCAGACAGACACAGTTAGAGACGAGCTGGGGAACATAGTGGAGCATTTAGCAGCTAAAGAGCCAGATATTTCCCTCAGAAGTTGGTGGAGACCAAACACAGAGCTAACAGAGAGAATACTGGACTGAGATTCATCAGGTGACACAAACACGACTCCACATGAAGGATCATGTTGCTCTGTAACTGCTGGATGAGGAAATAAGCAACTGTTTCCAAACAAATTCAACATATCAACTTAAAAGGTGATATGTCAGTGCTGTGCTTCACTACTTGTTTCTGCTGCCCCCAAGTGGCCAAAAATAATCAGTTACCGCAGGTTTAAATGAGAAAGAGGTTGGCTCCTAATTAACTTTATTAATTAGTTGCATCAGTGGATTTTGGCACCTGAATGTGTAAGAATTTAACAACAAATCAGGAGCTGACATGTTACAGAATATTTTAGTGAGGACTAAGATTAATGTGCTTTCTGGATCTGGAGCTTTCGATCATATCGCATGGTACTCACCAGCCGATGGAATTGTAGATGTTGAAATTTCCCGTTTTTCCCCGAAGCACTTTACAGGCTTCTTGTTCATGTTGGCTTAAAAGTTTAGGTTCAAAGTTCGTTGTTGAATTTGGAAACAGCAGTTGAGAAAACAAACTCACCACATTTAGTAGCTGTTCTGTCAGCGATGTGGCAACATAATTGGTTTTCATTTGGACTTTCTTTGTTCTTCTCCTCGTTTCCCGCACGTTAAAGCAGGAGTGCTGAACTTTTGTCTCCCCCTCCTGGCAGTGAGAGAAATTACACAAACACTGACATCTGCCTACATTCCCACAGTTCCAAGACAATAATCCATTATTTAGGTAGAGTAAACATAATATTTAACAAAGACCAACCTAACAGCAGTAAGGCCACATCCTGTCTGCTCTCAGTCCCTGCTCTTCTTTCAGTCTCTCCATTGGTTATCCCTGTTTGTTTCTGTTCCTGACTGTAATCCTTCCTCTGAACGCAGAGTTTCTTTTTTATCTGGAGCATCAGAAACTTTACTCTGAGTTTCTTAGGTTTTTCCTCCAGACTCCTAGTTGCTGTAGCTGCTCCGTCGCTACGGTTGCTCCCCTCAGCTCTGTAAACCAGAACCATGTAGAGACGTCAATCATGTGACCATCAAACATTTTGAACTTCTTTTGACGCGACTCTCTCTCTACATGGATCTGGTTTTACTACCGGTGCTCCAGGAGATTTAAAAACTCCTAAAGAGACTTACCTGGCGGTGATCGGCTTAATCAGCACTGTGTGAAGTCGTCTTGCAATGGCTTGAATGTAACGGACGTTAATTTATATGTAAAAGTCCCTCTCTCAAGTTTTAAGTAGCTTTAAAGTACAAACATTTTCTTTACTCTACACTGTGTGACTATCACAGGTACGCTGTTTCCTGTATAGGCTTGTTTCAGCACTTTATTCTCTGAATGTAATACTCAAACCCAGTTTCTGGTCACACAGCAAGTGTTTGCAATAAGAGAGGAGGTTGAAGAGGTTTAAGAAGTCAGTGGAGATGAATCAGGATTTGTCACCATAAGCCTGAACGCTGGAACGGTTTTCCAGCTCCTTATCCTCCTGGTTTGCCCTCCCAGCCGTACGGTTCAGTCGCAGCGTGCCAGAGAGGACACTGATCTGCTTGGTTGAATCTTTTCGGGGGGTGAGACGTGAAACAAAGATTAGGGGGAAAAGCTGGTCGGAGCCAGTTTTAGCTGAAGAGATGTGAAACCTTTTGTGCCCGGGCCAGCGAGCCTGGATCTGTGCTGGACTGTTCGGTACCTGCAGAAAGCCTCCGGGCTCCTTCACGCCTCCTCCCTTTTCATTTGGGCTGTTTTTTTAAAAATGAAGCTTTGATGAAATGTTGGGGCACAAAGGAGGTGCTGAGGAGGCAGCGCAGGAATGGTTGGCGGCGGAAGAAAAGACGCATGAGGAGAAAACTCGGCACCATCTGTGCTCCCAAAAGATATTTGTGAATGGGCAGTGCCAGCCGTGCCCTGCGCTCCGCCTGGGCTCACAGAGTCTCCGGGCCTCTTGTTGTCTAACAGGGAGTCTGCTGACAGATGGCCGTCACAGTCAGGCAGTCTGTCAGTCAGACACATGCAGGGGGGCGTCTGTAGATCTGATGCCCAGCACCACAGACAACCAAGCATGCCAACCCCGAGCCCAGCTAAATATGACCGATAGTATTTATGGTTTGTGTTTTATTTGGAAGGATAGATTCACATTCTCTCAAGTCTGTCTGAAAACAATCCTCACACGCCCATATATGCATTGAAAGAGTTATTGGTCGTTAATGATATGGTCTCCTTAATGAGATTCCAGTGTAAGTGATGGGAGACAAAATCCACAGTCCTTGTTCTGTGTAAAAATGACGTCTAAAGTCAAAAGTAGCTCTCTTTGTTTGTGTTTCCTTGCTGAGCTCCAGTGCAGGGATGGTAACAAAAAGAGAGAATACTCTACTAAAAACTCTAGCCCGACCAATTCTGGGCTTTTGTGGCCTGTACTGTTGATCATTTTAAGCTGGTTAAACTTTAAAATGTAGGCTCCCCTGCTGCCTTAAAAATGTGAGTTAACCGAACTTAGGTTGAATAATTAGTTCAACGTCTACTACACGGTCTACTACACGGTCTACTACATGCGATGACCTGACTCAGTCAGTCGAATCAGATTTGATTATTTGTTCTTTATTTTTTCACACAGACTATCAAGCAACACTTTATTAAACTGCAAGATTTTTGAATGGGGTTCAGTGGGACGTTCAGGGTGACAGCGACGTTCACATTCAATACAGTGAACAAGCCAAGTTAGCTCTCCGAGCAAATGCGTGCTAACTACGCTAACGACTGATCGGAAATGTGCAACAACATTTTTTTTGCCGACATTATATATCCAACAAAAGCCAGAGACTAGATCGTATTTAGTTAAGTTAAGCTTGGAGGCTGACAGGGCGAGGTCTCTCTTCCCCGTCGCAGACATCTTCACCGAGCGGACGGGACGACTTGACGTAGTGGAATTATTTTCCCCCGGAGAGCAGCGGAAAGCGAGGAGCGCTCACTCTGCAAATACTTCTGGGGACTGAAATGTCCCCAAAGTACACTGCACACACGACTTGAAGAATCTCAGTCAACTGAGGAGTCTCTGACTGATGATTCGAATGTTCGACTTTCAGGGGGCAGCCGTAATATATCAAACAAAAGTATCTTAAAGAGCAACTTAACACCCACTGAAAATCTTGTTTTTGCTGACCTCCGGTGGTTTAACTTCTCACCTCGCTACAGTGGTGTAGAAGTGTACTCGAGCGTGTGTCAGTACACCGTGACATCACTGTTGGGTGTGGTTACAGGTGCAACAAAGCAGTGATGCTGACTGTGGTCAGCAGCACAGTAACTTTGGTTGTTTTACGTATCGGCCCAGAAAACGTTTCCTAATACATGGAGCAAGACTAGCGGACGCATCACTGGAGAAGAGTCCTCGCATTAGTCAAGTCAGTTTTTATTTATATAGCCCAATATCACAAAGCACAATCTGTACAGCATACAACACCCGCATGTCCTTAGATCCTCAATTCAGATGAGGAAAAGCTCAGGAAGAGCAACAGAGGAGGGACAGGAAATAGATGTTGTGTGTACAGAATAAACCAACGTAAAATTACAGTACGGACCAAAATTATAGATTGTAAACATATATGAAGATCCCACAGAGGAGAAAAGAAACAAAGAGGGGGGCAAGAGGAGAGGCTATTTGCCCTAACAGTATGTGGACTTGTTTGTGAAAGACACACAAAAAAGGCTGTGGTCACCTCAGATGACCTCGTCTTCCTTTAGTCTTTCACGTCTTTATTTCCTCACCATCTCTCTCTCTGTCCCTTTTCTTTCCTTCGTCTTATCCCTCCTTCTCTGTCCAAAGCAGCTTCGGCTGGGCAGACGTCCCTCGCTGCCCCTCTGGTAGTCTGGGGAAAAAGAAAGACGCAGCAGATTTCCCGTCGTGGCAGCGGGGGTATTTGATGACCAGATTAGTGGGTATTAGGCTCAACGGCATTCACTCAGGCATACACAGGGGCCACCGGTTTGAATCCTCCCGAGTCGCCCCTCTTTTTCTCTCCGCTGGCCCTCGACTGAATGGAGGCCGGGGGTTACGTGGGGAAACAACCAGCCGGGTCCTCGGCGGAGGTCAGCCGAGGAGGCCCGTCCGTCCTGCGCCGCCTCCTCTGGCCCGGCCCGCTGAATTATGCTGTCAGAGGGGAGATTTGTTTTGTAACAGTAGGAAAGGGGGCAACTACAGAAAGAACGGAGGTTTATGGAGGGGAGGGGGGCAGATTGAGGAGTGGGGGGTGCAGAGCAACAGAAAAAAGGGGGGGGGGGCATTTTAAGCGTGACGCATGATGGCACTACGATTTGTCCCAGTGGCGGCGATGGTGAGGAGGAGAGGACGCTGTCACACTGTGAAGCTGGAGCAGAAGTGTGGGAGCGCAGTGTGTTAGGAT
>LKNJ01003634.1:14917-89778 GCA_002120245.1 Maccullochella peelii
CCCCCCCCCACCACCACCTCCCCATCTTACTTTGTCTCCCGTCACTGTTCTCAGGCCTCCTTTCTCCCTCACACACTGTAAAAACAACACCCGTCCTAACAAGTCGTTTGGTCTCAGACTTCCATAGAAGCTGGTTTGTTGAGTTTAGTTGTGGTTGCTCATCTCTGTGTGTGTGTGGGTGTGGGTGGGTGTGGGTGTGGGTGTGGGAAGGGTAACTCAACAGTAAGGCTCAAGGATTTCTAGTTTTAACCAGTTGTGACTGATATTAGTTCTTTAAGAGGATCTGGGTCTGGGTATTGAGTTTCAGTACCAAAACCTAAATGAAATATATTTTCTCGCATCTTACTTTGAGAAATATAAGCATGTATTTCTATGAAGCCCTTTTTTTTGTTAAATGTTTTCTGAACACAAGCAGCCATAAAAGTGACAAAATTAGGATTTAAATCAGGAACCATCTGATTAAAGAAGAAATTAACAAGATTATAAATCTGAACAGACATCCAGTGACAGCTTTTATTATTAGCTACGGTTTGTACCAAAAATGTATGGAGGATCTGTTTTTAATGTACTGTAGTTATTTTTACGGTTTGTGGCTGAGTTTCCAGAAGCTTTACAGGTTGGTGAGTCTCATATTGAGCTTTCAAGTCTTTTTATTTTCTTGCAGTTTCATCTTTTTTTTTTCTCTCCTGAATAAACAAAACGACTCTATATTCTAGAAGATATTTGCAGCATGTTAATGTCAGAAACAAGTGAAAGAAGGTCGCCTGGTTGGCTTGGAGTTGTTTTAAGCTGCAGCTCTATTTGCCCCTTGAAACTTCCAAATTAGTTTGAAACCTCAGGCTCTATGCTTTTTTTTTTTTCTGGCTGCATCATTCAATCAAATGGAAATATTCTGGATGTCTTGTGGATCAGTTTGTAAAAACATAAAGTTCTTTGGGTTTGAACGATGTCTGGATCGACAACATGAGTGTGAAGATGGAGGACTTCAGTTTGAGGTTAGGCAAATAAGATTTTTTTGCAGTGCATTTCCTCAAAGCCAGATCTCTTTTCTCTTTTTTTTGTTTCTTACTCTTCAATCTTCTTTAACATTTTTTCTGTCCAGCTCCTTTTTTCCTTTTTCCTTCCCCAGCTCTTAATCTCTCATTTTCTCTCCTCCTTTCACGGCTTCCTCTGTTCTGCTGCACATCCTCCGTCACCCTGTTGTCCCACATCTCTCCCCTTTTAGAGCCTCATGCCTTCATCCTTCTACTGTCTGTCCCCCCTCCTCCTCCTCAACGTTTTTTAATCCTCCTCCTCCTCATTTGTCTCCTCCTCCTCTCGTTTCTGGGTGGGTGAGGGATGAGGGGTGTCGAGGGTGATTTTAAAAAAAATAAATAAATAAAATTTAGCCAACCATCTTGTCTCTGCTGGTGTCCGCCTGGTGCTCTGCCACCACCGTCACCTCGCCTTCCTCCTCCTCTTCGGTGCCCACCGCCGCTCTGGACGCTGTAATGGATGACGGGGCAGATCCGGGTGGCCCACAGCGCCTCTGAAAGGGGGGCCACTCACACCGGGGCCCATTGCAGTGGAGAACAAGTGGAGCCCCCGTAGAGTAGCTGGTGGAGAGCCATTTGATTTGTCCTCCACTTTCCTCCCTGTTTTCTCCGCCCCCTCAGCTGCCTGCGAGTGTGTGGTCTCTCTTCGATCCTGGATGTTCGATGGCCCTGGTCTCTCAAACCGCTGAATGCGAAATCCCCAAAAAAATGACGCAGAAAAAGGCCAGCGAGGAGGACGCAGGGCGGTCAAAGCCCTCTCCAGGCAAAAGGCCGATTCACTCCTTTTCTTGCCCATTCACTGGCTGCTGGAGGGGATCTTAGCAGGTGAACGTGGAGATGCTTTAGGCAGATGTTGGCGTGCACAAAAGGATTTGATGGGCCTCAACAAGGCTTTTCAAGTACAGAACATTTACATTTACATTTCAGACATTAGTCTGATCCTCTTATCCAGATCAGCCTCCATTGAGTGCAGCAGGAGAATGAGCTTAAACTCCTCGATCACCAACTTTACAAGCTAACAGAAGCAGGGGGTCGAGCTGTACGGCACCATGTCAGGTCTCCGGAGGCTCCACAGGAGTAAGAGAAGAAGAAAAAAAGAGCGGAACAGAGACACAGATGTGTTGGTTTTTTGCAACAGTGTGAAAAACTGGACTAATAAGTAAATTTCACATAGCATTAATGGATTTTCTTGCCACTTGGGGTCATAAAAACAAGTCTAAAAACACTAACATTTTATCATCGTTATTGTGAAGTTGATATGACTAACATGTTAGCAAACAGCTGGCTATTTACACATCCTGTAGACACAAAGCCACATGATCATCCCCATATTCACTCTGCTTTTAGCTCTGGTTTGATCTCCATCAACTCCTGAGGAAAATATCTGGCTCTTCAGCTGCTAGATGTTCGCCCCATTGACTGCTATCAGACTATTGAATAGGCGTTATTATGACACATCTGTCCCAAATATGTGGGCTAGTAGGGGACTACTAAACCTACTAGTAGGTTCAGGAGGCTGTTATCACCCATTTATTTCAGTGAGTCAATGCAGCGTGTTTAGGTGGCGCAGCATAAAGAGCGACAAAGTCTGTGTGAGGAGGAGGTCGGGGTGGATGGATGGGTCAAACAAACACTGGACTTGCACTCAGGAGGCCGGGGCTCGTGTCCTTGTTTTATGTCTGCAACCGAGTCTTTTACTCCTGGTTAAATAAAAAAATAAAACATGATCCTAAAGAAATCAGGATGTCTATGTATTTAGTTTGATTTAGCTCTGCGTCGTGGGATCCTGCTGGAAGCTTGTTTTACTTCCTGTTACTAAGTCCAAAATGTTGCTCGGGAGATGAGCTGTTGGTTGCCAGGTGTCATAATATAAATTGTCATGTCAAAGGGTGTAGCATGAGTCCTCAGAGGACTAAATGTATGTTGACGAGTTGTTAAATTAAAGAGTTAAGTTTTGATGGATTTGTAACTCACTCTGGTCTGCACCAATCTGAACAACACCCCCAACATTTTGAACAGAAGATGATTTAATTTCGGAGCCGTTTCCGAGGACTTCATGTTGACCTAAAGTCATAGATTCAGCACGTTTCAGCCAGGTGTGTCCGTTCTGAAGCTAAATACCTGAAGACAGAGACTGTGCAGAGGTCAGCTGTTAGTTTTGACCTGCAGTTTTAGACTTGTACAGCACCGAGCAGATGTTTCCCCCTTAGAGGAGCTCACTCTGGGGGAAAATGTGTCCTCCTCCTGGTCGGACTGGTTCTGTACATGTCAGGCTGTGTCAACACACCTGAGCTGCCGTACAAAGATAGGAAGGACTTTAGGGGGGCACTTTACCCATGAGGCTCGTCTGCAGGGAGAGGCGTGTGAAAGCTGTGAAAGGTTAGTCCTGTTGGTCAGTGAAGTACCAGACAATTACAGCAGTTACATGTAATTGGAAACAGATATGAAGTTTTCAGATTGTCACTGAACGCAGCTGAAACTG
Source organism: Maccullochella peelii (assembly GCA_002120245.1). Lineage (NCBI taxonomy): Eukaryota > Metazoa > Chordata > Actinopteri > Centrarchiformes > Percichthyidae > Maccullochella > Maccullochella peelii. The sequence goes on from LKNJ01003634.1 coordinate 18,434, forward strand.
ATTTGAGATGAAACCAAAGCTGGTAACTGCCAGATGTTGCTGTTCGACCCGCACATGTTTTTCTGTTGTATACAGCCGTGTTATTGTTTTCCTCCTGTTCACATAATTGGGCAATTAAAGTTAAAAAATCCAGTCTAAAATCCTGAAGCCACAGTTGTGTTCCCCAGAGGATGCACTCTTCACTGCACCCCCAAAATACAAAGGTGTTGGATCAAACAGCACTTTTTCATTGTTCTTACAGTCTTAATTACAAAGTTTGTGCTGAGGGAGGTTCAAGTCATTGGGTCATTGAAATCTAAAGGGTTCATCCTCTGGGGAGCAGGAATGAGTTTAGGAAATTTCATAAATATCTTCTTGCACATTTTGTCCTGATTGTGGAATTAAAGGGGAACTCTTTTTCAAAGTTTGTATTTCTGTGTGTCTCCAGAGGGCGCTGTGTGAAGTCTGATAAATGTCCTCAAGTGATGTCACTTGAGTCAGCGTCGATCGGGGCTGAAGACTACAAGTTTGAAACTGAAAACAATTTGTTGGTGTGTAGTTACAAAGAAGTGAGCTGACCGGACATCTGCAGCCTGCTGCTCATCTCTGCTGCAGGCTACAGGCTCCAGGCTACATTAGCTGCTAGTAGCATAACACACCCGAATGTTCAAACTAAACTGTCAGCGGTTGAGTTGGATTATAGGTAATATAGGCGCCAGGTTTTGACGAGGAAGAAGAATGAGTGGCATAAAAAAGACGATATCTCTGGTTCTGCTGCATCGATTTTGATCCTTTTTGGTTTTATTCATTGTGAGTCTGACGATGTTATAGAAGAGCAATGCGAATTCTGTGGAGTATCCTTTTAAAGGAAAGGTCAGGAGGTCATTCAAATCATTAGGATTCATCCTCTAGGGACCATGAATGTCAACAGCAAATCTGATGGCAGTGGAAAGTGGAAATAATTTCCAACGTGACGTCTTCTGATGTCTTGTTTTGTCCGACCAACAGTCCAGAACTCCAAGATGTTCAGTGATATAAAACGGAGAACGCTGGAACCAGAGGAATGTTTGGTGTTTTTTGGAGTGGTGGAGGTGAACAGCAGGAGGTCTCGGCACTAACCAGCTCCCACCAAACTGCTGCATGTGGACCGCCAGAGGCTGAATTACACAACATATTTTTAGGAACAAAGTACAGGCACAGTTCACCTCAATACATATCACACAATATATGTTTTTCTCCTAATTTAATTTAGATTAGTTAAATGAGGAAACTACCTTGTCAAAGCTATCAATTATGAATAAATTCAAACAAATGATTGTAAAGATATCATCTTAGAGATTTTTACTCTGGACAGTCGGACATCTGTCATTTATATTTTATGTTTGATGCCTCCAACAAACTATTAAAAAACAGTAATCTCACAAAGAGAGAAAACTGAGATTAAAATGTGTTTTATGGTCGGATGGACGAGGAGGAGGAAACATCTGCCATCATTAGTTTACGTTACTAACGAGGAAAATCCAGCACAAGTGTGTCAAGGTTAAAGAAGGACAAAGTGTGAAAATCCATAATTTCCTCTGTGTGCCACCCCCCGCTGCTAATTTCAATTAGGTCATCCCTCAAAATAGTCATGCATCCCCAAGGCACCGTCACAAACTGTCTGCCTGTTAATGAGCTGGTGCTGATGATGTTCGCCTGGTTGCACTGAAGCAGCACGGTGGATTCGCGCAGGTGAAAAAGCAATTAAGTGTTTGGCTGCAGACCTGCGGCTCCTGCAGGGCGACCCCCACTGATGATGTAGCGCTGACCTCATCCGCAGGTGTGGGGTGGAGGCGGGACATCCTGCTGAGGGAGCGAGAGGACAGGTGAAGGGTGGTCTGGACAGAGGGCTCACTTTTTGCTCATTAGGAGACACTTTGAATGAACCAGACTGGTGGTTTTTCATGTTTTAGCCCATCCGACCAATCACAAATACTTTTTACTCTTAACTACTATTTCATGTGTTTAGTCATGCGTCAGGTTTTAGATTGATTTCCTTCCAGATAGCCAATTTTGCTAGGATTTTATCTTAAACAAAGAAACATAACTATTTTTCACAGATTCTTGTGTCCCTGCTTCTGATTGATTTCCTGGTTGAAGATCTTTTACCAAAACGGCCTGAAAAACGTATAGCGTTCGTGGAGGCTGATGTCTACGGTTGAAGAGTCGGCTGCTGAACACTAGAGCTGCAATGATTAATCGATTAGTCGACTGAAAGAAAATTAATTGCCATACTATTTTGATAATCGATTAATCGTTTCAGTCAAAAACATCAGACATTTGCTGCTTCCAGCTTCTGGAATGTGAGGATTTGCTGCTTTTCTTTGTCATTTCTGACAGTAAATGAAGAGTCTTTGGGTTTTGGACAAAAGAAGCAATTTGAAGACATCACTTTGGGCTCTGGGAGATTGTGACGTTTTTTGACATTTTATAGACTAAACGATAATGAATTGATCGTTAGTTGCAGCCTTACAAAAATGCAGAAAATGACCAAATTTACATGATCATCACTGCACGTTTGTTTTTTGTTTATCCTGAATTCAGTTTATGACAAAACTTCCTAAATGTTGTGTTTTTTAAGACATTTGTAGAATCACCAGGGTGGTCTGAGTGACAGTAAACATAGAGAGTGGAGTCCACATATCAGAAAAGTTAAAGTATCAGGACTTTGAGAGGCAGGGGGAACTTGTTGGTTCCTCTCTGCTCCACTGCTGATCTGTGAAACTCCACATGTTCACAGTGAGGGCCGCACACAGAGGGCAAGGCATGCTGGGAAGGAGAGAGAGCAGTGATGCTCAGCTGAGGCTGACTGCGTCCTGCTGGGCCGTGAACACAACACAGTCAGCCCAAAGACCCAGAGGCCGTGAATCTGCAGAGTTTTGATTTGAGAGGTTAAAGTCTTGAAAAGTTTTCTCCAGACAGATTCGGACCAACTGCAGGAAACGCATCACAGCTGAACTCGGTGCTGATTGGCTCTTTCATCTAAAACTTACTTTAATATGTTCAGTGAGGCCAGTGTGAAACATTTGAAGAGGAAAGCCTCCATTCAACATGATCTCGATCCCAAACAGTGGTGCATTTTTCTTATCTCATCTTAAAGCCTGTTTCAAAATGCACATAAAACCCCCCAAAAACCTGAGTGGAAATGCTTTGACGCTTGGCTGAGGAGCAAAAAGTTGTGCAGTGGAAACGGACATCAGGTCTGTGTGGAGCGATCAGGAGGCTGTAACCTTCCTCACATCAACACATGAAACTAACAGAAATGTCAGATTTCCATCATGTTTCCCACATGGTTTTCCATCGTTTGAGCTTCGACTGGAGCTCTTTGAATGACGTCATCTGGTTGTGTCCTCTTCTTCTTCTGTGGTGGTTTATTGGCAGCGACTGGAGAATTAGGTCCACCAGCTGTTTATCTCAACTCCTAATATTCTCATAACAGTAGTGGATGGAAGCGTGCGTTAATTAGCATTTTCTTTTTGCCAGTTTTGTGGAAATTCGTTTCAAATTTGGATGGAGACCTGGCTACAGGTATTTGGGATTAGCATTATATTGAATCTGAATCTTCTCAAATGCCTTTTTAAATCTATTTATCTTTTGCTTGAAACACTTGGAAAGAAACAGTGTTCTGCAAACATTTTCATGTTTTTAATTTTCTGAATTCTATTCAAGCACAACAAAAGCAAAACTTACGAAACATTGCATGTAAAACCTGTGAAACTTTAATTACTATTAAAGTTATTATTAAGATCTGCATCAAATGTTTTATTTTAGAGCTATTTTGCTATATATATGTAAAGTAAAATCATCCATAAACATTATTCCTAAGTTATTTATATCGCTGTAAAATTTGAGCTTGGACTGCCAGTATCTGAGGATTTGTTCAGTGTTTACTGACTGTTTTTCCCCAGTTGGCAGCTTAGAAATCCTACATGAGTTGAATGCAGCATTAGCTCTCAAATTCACTCCGTAAATAATCTTTTAATTCAACACACGTTCTTACAGACATCATTAAGACCATCAGTCTCATCTTAAGCTTGAGCTGAACAGTAAATCAATTTGTAAAAAGTTTATAATATAAGTAAGGGGCTTTTATACACACACACACACACACACACACACTTCCTCTCTCATTGTCTTTGCTGTGGGATACAGCGTTGGCACTCTCCTTCAACCATTCAGCTCCAGCGTTTAATTAAGTCGTTTTTCTGTTAGAGAAGCTGTCCTCTGGGCCTCTGACAAACTGTTTCGTCACCGTGTGTACGATTAGATTAGAAACACGTCTGCTGGAACCAAAACGGCTCCGCTTGGAACAGACGCTTTATACATGAGGAAATCTGGGCGAAGCAGGAAACTCACTGCTCCCTCACTGGCGATCAGGTATTCAGGAGAGTAACCTGCAGAAGCTTGCAGACCATTTAAACAAGAGTAAATGTTTGCAGCCGCACTATAGACCAGGTGATGCTGTAATGTTCATTACACATAAAAAAAAAAACCAGGACGTCTCAGGCTCAGCTCTACCTGTTTCAGTCTGCCAGTGTTGATGGCTCACAGGTGAATGCATTCCAGTGATTGGGCTGATGGAAAAAGGCCCTGCATGAATAATAGAAGACATGAAGTCCACGTGGTTGTTGTTGTTAGCAGCCTGGGCATGATGTTCATCGTCACTACATGGAGGCTGGTATGTAAGAAATAATATATAATGAGGTGCCACGGAGAGATAAAATAGATAGTTCAGTCCAGTTATGTTTGCTTAAATTAAAGTATAAGTCTGGTGATATTCTATATTGTCACGATAAGAACTAACAATATTGTGTGTGTATCACAGCCTGATATATCTTCTTCCTCTGAGCCACAGAGCTCCATCGTTGCTCCAAAAACTATTAAAAACCTCATCAGTGAGCCACACTGTTGTTCCTTCATCACCATGAACACACACACTGGAGTTTATTTGGACTCAATCCCACACACCGTCCTGCTGCCCCAAATACTCACCAGAGCACCAAATGTGGATTCATCCGCCGCTGAAAATAGTCCCCAATAAATGCATTATTTCCTCCTGTTTGAGCAACGTTTGATAGAAACAACAGTGAGCAGCTGTTTTAGGAAATTNAAAAAAAAAAAAAAAAAAAAAAAAAAAGACACTATACATTCATGACCTATCTTCAATAGGAACCAGTGGGCTCGAAGCTGTGAACCATAGACAGGAAGTCAGAAAGTATTGCGAGACGGACTAACACGTTGATAGTTTTCATGGGATTTGTTGACAAGAAGAAAAATATAGAATAACAACAAGCCTTATCCTTTAAGAAGCGCTGATGTAGGTGTTATGGCTTACGCAGGACATTTGTGAAATGGAACATAGTTTTGGTAAATGACCATGAACTTTGACTTCCCTGCGGAGAATGGAAAGATAAAAAAAACATGTTGTCCGATTAAACGAACGTGATACGACGTATTTAGTAGTCAGCTTTAGAGGATTTTGTTACCTTTGGATAGAACCAGGCTAGCTGTTTCCCAAGTCTTCAAGGGATGAGTGTTTTATACTAAAGAAATAAAGATTTTGGCTGGAACATCTTTTCGGTGGTCAAATTGAACCATGTATGTATTAATAGAGCCTTTCTGTCCCAGTGGCCACTCGTGGTACTGCAGCAGAAAAAATCCGGCAGCACTTTTCCCATAGGCCGCCGTTATAAAAGAAACGTCTTCACAGGACACCTTGAACTGCAATTATTAATGATTTACTATGCCGTGTTCACACCAAACACAAACGCCCAGTTTGATAGGTGTCAGGATTTACTTCTACAGCGGTATGAACCCAAAATAAACAGATTTTGCTGTGATTTAATTGCAATAAACGGATCAAAAGGCTGCTACATCATGATGCCTTTTTGTAAAAAGTCTGAATTCATGCTTTGTCAGGTCTGTCTGCAAGACGACAAGCAAACAGCTTTTAAAATGCTCGTTTTCTGAATGGAGTTCGGCTCGATCAGGGCTAGTGACTTGGTTCATACAACCGATAGCTGGAAATCAAGAACAGACACATATTTTCAGAACTTGCCGGGTAGTCCAACTTCCTCGCTTACTTTTCTCCATACAATCTGTTTCTGTCCGGTCTCTGTATAAAAATTAAGTAGTATCATAGAGCTCTGGACGCACACAGACAGCTATTTTCTCCTCCATTTCTGATTCAATGTCAAGACGTCGGTGACTTAAGGAGGAGACTCAATCACTGATAGGCTTTCCCGTCTTTTGTATTTTTGTATTAGGTTTTGTAAAACTTTCCCAGAGCCATGTGTGCTGACATTTCCTCAGGTTCTCAGGTCGTTCTGGGTCATATTGGCTGTTGTAGGAATCAAAGTCATGCCGGTTTGATTGATTCTGTAAACAGGAGGCCACCTGGACGCCATTTTGTTTACACACTACCTAGATGCCTCCCATAGGGAAAGTTCTGAATCCCACATGTGATTTATGAGACCTCAGGATCACCAGTCTCCCCCAACATATACACCGCTGCTTTGTTGTCTTGATTGATGCCAACATGAACCACATGCCACATACATTTAGCTCTTTCAAATGTTTTTTTTCTTTTAATTTGTTTCTGTGCCAAGACATAATTATGTTCTGCTCTGTAGCAACTCAGTCATGAAGCTGAGGCTGGCATAGCTAACAGCGAAGGTTTAAAATAAATAAAATGTCCCTGAGATTGTCAGGTCGGAGCCGTACCTTTCTCAATTTCCCTTTAAATCTTCCTCTTCCTGTAAACAAGTCGCTCTGAGTGGGAGCTCTTTGTTTAAACATCCCCGTCGCTCTCTGGATGTTTGGAGCTGCTGGCTGTGAAGGTGACGGCCGGGCAGACGAACAGAGAGAGGCAGATTGAAGGTTTCGCCTGCAGGGTTTGTTTGAGATTGATGCAGCAGCAGCAGAGGCTGGCGCACAGTGAACAGTGGGCAGGTACCCAGCAGACATTTAGAAGTTGAATAGCTGTTGATGGGACGGCCTGAACTGGTGTAAATACAACACAGGGAGTGAAAGTTTAGACGACATCTGCAGTTGTCCAGAGTTGTTTTTGTGAAATCGGGACTTGAACATTTGTCTGATAAGTTTCCAAAAGCTGTTTTAAATTCTTTTTCTGAGTTTTCAAAGCTTTAAAGTTTCTATACTTTTCTACAGTGCTGTCAAAAACTTCAGGTTGATGTTCAAGTGTCATATCATTTCATGTGATGGCGTCCCAAACCCCCAACCTGAGGTTGAGCTTTGGACCTGTTAGTTAAAGTGCTGCAGAATCTGTCTAGAAACTATCTACACTACTGTGAAGGGAAATGGATGGAATCTGTTACCATGGTGATGCATCCAGGACCGGGGGGGGGGAGTCACTTTGGCTGGTGGCTGCAGGGAGGGAGGGACGCTTGTTTTCTGGAACTTTAGCTCCACATTTCCTGCATGCTGATTGGCTGCAGCCAGATGAGGACAGGAGCTGCAGCAACTGTTTCAGACTTTTTGGGATAAGACTCAAAATGAGTTCTTGAGTTCTTTCAACCAGGCTAGCATCTCTATACTTAACTGCACTTCCCTTTACTTTATGTCACTTCAAGTTAAATTCTTGCCTTGTTCCAGACCTTGAATCTTTCATTTGTTTAGTGATACACATAAGTCGTGAGCGGGAGTACTGGACTGATTTAACTTTGCACTTCTATAACATCGGATGCAGGATGCACAGTTTAAAAGAACTAGAGATATCATTTTTTTATTCCACACGTTCTTCTGTCTTGTCAAAACCTGTCGCCTACATTACCCACAATGCAACTCCACCGCTGACAGTTTAGTTTGGACATTCGGGTGTGTAATGCTAGCTAGCAGCTAATGTAGCCTGCAGCAGAGATGAGCAGCGGGCTGCAGAGGTCTGGTCAGCTCACTTCTTTCTAACTCCACACCAACAGATTGTTTTCATTTTTAAACTTGTAGTCCTCAGCCCTGACCAATGCTGACTCAAGTGACATCACTTGAGGACATTTTATCAGACCTCACACAGCTCCCTCTGGAGGCTTGGAGTAATACTCCCCAAGACCTGTAAACCGATTTTTAATTTGTGAAATCAGTGGAGTTCCCCTTTCAGAATGGGAACTTCATCTTCCTGTGACAGAGCCAGGGAAACGTTGATAAGACGTATTTGTTGTAAATCGACTTACAGATATAACACTCGCTGCTGATTGGTTGGAGCAGGAGACAGAACCTGCTTATTGTTCAACTGGCAGCACACAGTTAACATGGCGGCTGCAGAGTGCCTGGCTGCAGCCCAGCAGAGTGTCTGCTGATGGAAACTGTAGACGGTCAGATCCATTATTCATCTGCTCTCCCCCGGGACAGATCATTTGTTTCTGACTACAGATACAAGTCACACATGAGTGCATCAAAACACACACACACAAAGCTGTCAGAGAGCTGTTCAGTCTCATCACGGTTCAGTGAGGTGAAGCTGGTGTTGGAAGATGTAGACCAGAAATGTTACACTGCAGTTAAAAGTTAAAACCATGACCACACAGAAGTGAGTGTGTTGACTGACAGGAGGAGGCCAAGTCCAACCTGTTAGATTCACAACCTCGAGCCCAGAAAGTGTTGACATTATATGATGTGATGGTACATTCTTTAGAAAGTTGAACAAATGCAGTGGTGCAGGAGAGACTGAAAGAACAAAAAGCAACATTAAATCAAAAGAAGTTACAGGCAACTCCCAAAACCTCCCAGTACAGACAAAAATAAACTCATTGAATTAAATTACAATAAACGAGCACACCACAAGTTGTCAATCATGACATCACACCCCCTTTTTATAGCATCAAATAACTAATTAAAACCAAACTGATCAGAAAAACGAACACTTGAACAAACGTCACATCAAAAACCATCTTTGGGAACATTTTATTTGAAGTGTACTTTGATTTTTTCAGTTTGGCCCATGTCCCATCTGCTAACATGGAGGGGGAGGGGCTTATGACCTATACTGCAGCCAGCCACCAGGGGGTGATCCAGATGTTTTGGCTTCACTTTTGGGAGAACTGTCATGTCGTCCATCTTTATATACAGCCTATGGTCGAGTTGCGTTGGTGTAAACTGGCAGGTTTCAGAACGTGCTAGCCTTAAAGTGAAGCCTTCGTTCCTCATTATATCTCCTTGGAACAGCAGTGAAAACATCTCACTCATGGGCACATTTTTCTACTTTTTTAAAGGGTAAAAAGATTTTAAAACTCAATACTACATTAGGTGAATATGTAGCCAATATGATTGTTGTAGCACTCTGTCATATTTTCATTTCAGCTGAGCTCCTGTAGTCTGTTTTCCTGCCTTCATTCCTGGCATGCACATGTGAAATCATCCTCTCAGCAGCTCTGCTTCTTTCATGTTTCGTCCTCCTTTTAGGGCTGATGGACTCTGCCTGTAGATAATCCGCAGCTTTTGTTCTTTGCCATTTATAGTTAAAAGGGAAGCATGAGAGCGGCTGATCGATGAGGAGAACTTCAACCCTGAGGCCTCTGTTCAGTTGATGAGTTTAGTTTTCCACAGCTGCTTCTCCCCTGTGTTAACGCTCCCAGCAGCAGTTTGGAGGGATTTTTAGATAGAACTGACTTTTCATTTGTCTAATGCCTGCAGCGCTGTGACGAGGCGCTTTGATTGATCCTGTTGGTGGTCTCATAGTGGATTTTTAGTGGAGTTTTTATGGAAGTTCAACTGTGTTTAAATCTAGCAGGAGCACTTTGATGAATCACTCTGCTGTCTGAGCCTCACAAAGGTCAAACTCTGTTTCACCACCAATACAGATTCAAAGACAGTCTGGAAATGTTTTTTGCTGCACTTGAATCACTGAATCACAAGTTTTTTACCCACAAAAAATACTTCTTCTTCTTGTAGATTATACAAAAGAGAAAAAGAGATCAGGAACCACAGAAACAGTGAAGTTTGAGGTTTGAAGGCTATAAGACAAACTGTATATGCTGTATAACAGATATATAAGTTGTAAAACCTTAATTTTATGCCTTTTTAGGCCTAACATAGCCTAAAAACATGTAAATACTGCACTCTGTTTGGACAGTCTAAAAGGCGCCGGGGAAACAAAACATGTTCTTGTTTCTTCAGCTTTCTTGACCAGTTTAACTAATGAGCTAGTTTAATAAACTAATCTATAGTTTAAAACATTTAAATATGTGATTTAATAGTAGCTTAACCCGATCAAATCATCTGCTGCAGAGATGGCAGTTAACTGCTACTCTCTTAAGCTAGGCTAGTTAGCTTTTAGCAGGGCTAGTTTATCTGGTGTTACTTTTTTTTCTCCATTATGATTTTAGGTTTAACTACTGTCTTATTTGTGTGATAAAACAAACTCAGTTGCTAAGATGTTGTAGCATCAAAATAGATTTTTCAAACGTGTTGGAAAAGTGGGTAAATTAGCTTTAGCTAATGCTATCTCACCAGCTAGCCTTCAGGCGGAGTGCAGTCACTGCAGTTTAGTTTTTACATGTGTTTTTAAGGGTGTTTCTATGGCATGTTTCTATATAGTAAAACAGATGTGAAAAAGTCAGATTCTGGTTGTGATCTGTAGTTACAGATGTAGTCATGTAGTTACTGTGTTTTGGCTTGGTAGAGCACCTGGACCCAGGGGTTTGTCAGGTCTTCTAGTCTCAGAAACCATGATGGTGTAAATATATAAATTCGTTGTCTCAACAGAACTGAGCAGACCTGGGTAGTTTTCTTTCAGTTTGTGATGAGAAACAGAAACCGATCATTCACTCATCCAGCTGGCAGAAGTTCTCCAAACGTAATTACACAACACGTTTGTCTTTGCCTTCCAAAACCATCCATTTGGTTTCTGATCTGACACCACCATCAGCAGGATTACAATGGTTGTCGGTGCCTTCAAAACTTTTCCAGGTGACCAAACATATTCATTTGACCACTGTCTGATCGCCAACTTGGACTCTAGAACTACTTAGTTAAGGTCGGGGAAAGATTGTGGTCTTGTTAAAAGAAACCAACACTGACAGGAAACAAGAAACTGTGGTGGAAACAGCGGTCTGCGGCTTCAAAGTCAAACACTTTGTTGACCCGTCCATCCACCCCGACTTCCTCCATACGAGACATACACTCATAGGGAGGATTCTTCCTTTGCTCTTGAAGGAGTGTTCTGCCTCTCAGTCGCTGACAGGAAGTGTCAGACAAAGTCTAAAGGGAATAAATGCCTTAGGAAATCAACTATAACCCACAAACCAGCATTGTTTTTAGTAGCTCTGATGGAGGCTCTGTCCGTTAGGTGTTTTCACTTTCCCTGAGAACAGAATGGAGCTCCTTCAGTTTACTTGTCAGAAGAGATTTACACTTTACACAGATTTACACAAGTGGATGATAGGAGGTTTGGGACAAAAAAAACATCCTTGATACAAGAAACTAATGTAGCCGGACTTGTACAGTAGCTTTAGTGGACATGTTATGACAGCAGAGGTTGTCTGCTCTGTGGTTTTTCTCTTTCAGTCGTCTGCTGACAGATCAGGCCTGCGGTCAGACCTCTGAAGTGTTAAACACCCCAGCTGTTCAGGCTCATAGTCCCATTCATTAGAAGCTTTCATGGTGCATTTCTGCCCAGAGCTTAGCCTGCCAGGCAGAGCTTGCTCTCTCACTGGATACAAATCCCACTTCCTTCACTTGGACTGACATACCTAAACTTCCAACAATAGTCATAACTCCAAATCTTTAGTCTACAGTTTAACATAAATCATTTTACTGGTGGATCCTGCTGCCTGTGAGGCTCTACTCAGGTGAAGACCACACCCTAATAAGGAAAACAATATTAGATTTAACCTGGTATGCCAACGTCAGTCGTTGTACCACTTTGGTCGAGGTTGAAATTTCTGAACAACTTCAAGATAGATTGCCATGAAGTTTGGTTCAGACATTCATGGTCCCTACAGGATGAATTCTAAGGACTTTGGTGATCCCCCAACTTTTCCTCTAGCGCCACCAGCAGGTTTACATTTTTGGGTTTTGGCTTTGAGTGAAATAGCTCAAGAACTAACTTTGGTAATGCCCTCCACAGGAGGGATTGTAAAAACTTTGTTGATCCTCTGACTTTTCATCAGGTCAAATCTTCCATTTGTCCAATACTTGTACTTTGTGTTTTGTGCTAATTAGCAAATGTTAGCATGCTAATATGTAAATTAAGATGGTGAACGTGGTAAACATTGTACCTGCTGAACGTCAGCATGTTAGCATTTCCATTGTAAGCATGTTAGCATTCTGTTAGCGACGCTGTGCCTAATAACAGCCTCACAGAGCTGCTAGCGTGGTAACTTTTAGTCTTGTTTCTTTGGGCTTTACAGTGAAGAGAGTGTGTTATCACTCCTCTAACCAACAGTTGGTAAGCATAATCAAGTTTAACTTAAAGTTAACTTCCCGTTGCAACCCCTAACAAGGCGCACCGCAGCGTCCGTGTCGACTGAAAATGAGTTGACGGGGGAGGACACGTCACTTCTTGGTTAGGGCAAAAGAAAACACCCCAACCCTACCAATCTGACCTAACCTGAACACAAGGGATTCAAAATGCAAATTCAGTCTAACTGGTCAGACACGTAAAACTTCAATTCCTGCTGCCCTTTTCCCAAACTATAGCATACATGTCAGTTTAGTCACCTCTTCAGTCTAAAAACTGTTTATGGATCTGCAGGCTGATTGTCATAGAAATGTGAAATTAAACCAGTGGCTGCCTGGAAGGAAGGAAATCAACTGGTAAATTTACTGTGTCTGGAATATTTGTAGCTAAAGAGCTAGAAGAAGCCAAACCACACTGGTATGGTGCCACCAGTATGGTCCTTTTAAAGATATAAAAGCCAGACTGTCCACAGATTAACCTGCCATATCCTCCCAGTCTGAGCGGTTGGTATTACTCAAACCAACCCCACCCTCCTCAGACCCTCGTCCCCCTGGCATCAGGAGAGGGGCAGGGATTCGTGTGTGTGTGTGGGGGTTGTCACACATTCTGGCGTGGGCTCTAGTTCTCACCCCCACAGTCTGTGGACGTCCCGGCTCTCCCAGGGCTCGGCTAATCCTCTTATTCAGTGTCCGGCTGGAGGCTGCAAGGCTCCCACAGACCGGAGCGCCGAGCCGGCCACTCTCCACTGAATAAACACACTGACACAGTTGTGGTCTTTTTCTCTCCGTACAGACGCTGAGCAAGAGTTCTCCATAGAATCTATTCTACTCATTCACTCGTTTCCAGTAGAACATAAGCATGTACCCCCCCCCTTCTCTGTCCTCAACCTGAATTACATTCCCCCTTCTCCTCAACCACCCTCCCATCTTCACTTCCTTCTCTCCATTTCTTTTCTTGCTCCTGATTTTGCTCCTTTAACAAAACCTTTTCCCCTGAGCGCTTGTTTTATTTCTCTAAATAATTCTAGAACAATACAACAACAGGATTTGTGTAACATCATTTGATGTCCATGGCACAAAGGTTCCTAATCCCTGGGCCTTGAAAGATTTGCTACCCAGCCATGAGGAAACGATATGATTTGTCAAAAAAGGTTGAATAATAAATATATAACTCATTTCTCCCTGACTCGTGCCCATCAACAATATAAGATCGTACACAGGTATTTATGGCAACCCAAAGTGTTCCATATTAAAAAAATAAATATAATGAAATAAATACGTACAGAAAAATCTGCAATATAACCCTGAAATTGTGAAACCCAATGCATTTACATTGGAAAATCTGCCAATTACATGGAATTATCTACAACACATACTCAAGATCTATTATTCAAGATCATACTAAAGATTGCTATAGCTGTGATATTTCTGTTGTTGAGGTGGATGGATCGGGGGTACGAAGAATAACTAAATAATCAGTATGTTGTTTGTTCTGTTTGTTGTCTGTCTGTTGTTTGTTGTGGCTGTCGTGAATGCTGCAGCCTCTAGGGGAGTTTTAACATGTCCTGGTTAACACAGGCACTTTGTGACAGACTCAGCAGGTGTTTTCTTTGTAGTTTTTGACACAAAAGGTTTCCAAGCCAACTCATGTGTCAGGTATCGCCCCGACGGCGGTGTGGTCTGTAACTGAAACCTGCAGCGTTTGATGTGTGTGCGTGTCGTGTTTATCCTGCAGCACGGAGAGGATCAGACGCACAGTGAGGAAATGATGGAGTGAAACTGAGGCAGCAGATGCTCAGAGTGTCAGTCAGAGTCACTTTGATCTGAAGTCACACTGGTGCCTTTTGTTAACCAGGAACACCCAGAAAAGACGACAACGCGGGTTACATTTAACCCAATAATTTAACACATGTTTTTATATTATAAATCTATATAATATTACTAGTCCTGGAAATGACATTGAGATATTAATTTTCTCCACAGGTTTGACCCATGTCTGCTTTAAACAGCTTCATTTTATTTACATAATGTTTGGCACATAACACTATAAAGTAGGTAAAGGTAAAAGTCATGTCCAAAAAGACAATCTTAGAATGTAGTTAATAAACTAATGTTGGCTGTCTTAAAGAAAAAAGTTAAAATCATCAAACATGTACAATAAAGTAAAAAAAGTTTATTTAGTTATTAGTTACATGGTTTGTTCATGAGACAAAACAACACATTAATTTAATTAATTAAAAATATTAACTGTCTCATGAACAATCTAGATCCTCAATAAAGACTTTAAGGAAGTAAGGATCGACCAATCAGCTCGTTTTACAGGTGGGGCCACATGATGTGTTGTTGAGATTTGGGAGTTGTGTTTTTGCAGTTACCCCTAACATGTTCTGCCCTGATCTACAGAGACGTTTGTGTGAAATATTTCCATTTCTCGCACAGTTCAGTAGACACCTGCTGACTCTTAAAGCGGAGCCACGCGAGGTGGAGGAGAAAGATGAGCTCAGACGATAATCTTGTTGATACTAAGATACACTGACTGACGGAGGGAGAAAAACCAAAACTACACCTGACTGAACACACACACACATACACATATATTAATGCAAAGACACACACACACACACACACACACACACAGACTGTAATAGACCCTTGCTGATGTACTGTTTGGGGAGCAGACAGGTGTTTCATGTCAGAGCTTCTGTTTACACTGTCTTGTTTCCATTTCCACCTTAACAGAGACGGAGCTCACTGCTTCCTGTCTGTCCTGACCCCCCATGACCGCTCCGAGGTCACAGAGGGAGAAACGGGGCGGGGGGGCTTTATGTCCACAAGCTTGTACCTTGGAGTTTTTAGCCACGCTAGCAGTGTGGTTTTATGAATCGCAATGTCCGTCTGTCAGTCTGTCATGCAGTTGAATATCTCAACAACTAATTGACAGATTGCCATGAAATTGTGTGCAGACATTCATTTTCCCCAGAGGATGAACCCCAGTGACTTTGGTGATCGTCTGACTTTTCCTCTAGCGTCATAATGAGGTTGTGGTTTTGAGTAAGATATCTCATGGAATTTGGTTCGGACATTCATTTTCCCCACAGGATGAATTGTAAAGTTTAAGGTGATCCTCTTAACTTTTAATCTAGCACAACATGGTAAACATTATTGGCATGTTAGCATTGTCAATGTGAGCTTGTTAGCATGCTGACGTTAGCATTTGGCTTGATTTTAATATCTGTCAACACTAGTATGCTAGCTCACGTTAGCCTCAAGGGCTGGAATGTATACTGTTGATCAGCAACACTACTTGTCTCTCTCTCATTGGCTGTTGTGGTCCTGCTCGGAAAGTACTGACGTAATCATCCAGATTTTAACTCCTAAACATGGAACATGTTTGGCAAGGGAGTTTTTCCTTGCCACTGTTGCTTATGCTTGCTCTTGGTAGGAATTTTTGGGTCTCTGTACACATAAAGAGTCGGTCTAGACCTGCTCTTTATGACAAAGTGCCCCGAGATAACGTTGTTATGATATGGCGCTATATAAATAAAACTGAATTGAATTGAAATGTTTGAAAGTATCAAGGCGGCCTCGATGAGTCTGCGAGCAGCTCAGGAGAGACTGGACTGGATCTGTAAACCCCTCACATTACCCAACGATCTGGGCCAAACATCGGTACCAACCAAGGTCCCAGACCAGATTTCCTCTTTCGATTGTCAGGAGGGGTGAATCGGGGATAAATCGGCCTGAAACTCCTGTAGTCTGAGCCCGGCTTAAGTTCAGCCTCACAGAGCCGCTAGCATGGCTAGACTAAGAGTCTAGTCTTGTTTTTAAAGAGCCAGATACTTTCTAACACAACTGGAGAGTTTCATATCCATCCAAGCCTTAAAGAGCTTCAACTGTAAGTGACCTGACATTGTCTGAGAAAATGGATCGGATGGTTACTTTAAATAACACCTTCCACTTTTGCACTCTATATCTTGTGTAAAAGAGGACATTTTGTCCTGATGATGGTCCCAGAAGAAAGGTTTCACTACAACCTTTCCAGTAGTAGTTGAGATATTTGTCTCTGGACCGGAAACCTCCATCCTGAGGCGATAACGATGTAGAAACATCCTCACCTCACTGTGGGGGAAATAAAAGCTGCTTCTTGTTACTTGAACTTCTCACTCTGACCTTTTTAAACTAGAGGTCGTGACCCTGCCACAGTCTGAGTGTTGGAAGTTGGTGATTAAGCGAAAGCAGCAGAGTGAATAACACCACCAGAGTGATGCGACCGCAAAGAAACATCAGGACAAGAAAAACGATGTCACTTCTTCCTGTGCAGCCTGATTGTTTCTTTATTGCTGCTTTCTGAAGGAAACGAGCTGCGGCCTGCAGGAGCTGTACCACAGCTGGAATGCGTTACATTCATTTTCTATGTATGGTCATGCAATGACTCATGGGAAAATGGCAGGGAGCGGGTTTAGTTCCACTTTGGCGCTCTGTCAGTCTTTAACAGAAGTTTACAGTCTTCTCTGCTCATCATGTTTCTACATTTCATCCTTCTGTAGATTTAGGGATTAAACTTTCTACACTTTATCTAAAGTGAAATGGATTACTGGACCATCCTGTGACGTTCCACTAGACCAGAAGAACAAGAAAAGCTTTATTCTCTGAGGAAAGACTCAAATTGCAGAATGTTTTGTAGGCAGATCTAGCGTATCTCCCCCAACAATCAGAAGTTGTAAGTTATAGAAGGTAAAACTCAGCCTAGGCACCAGACTTTGAACCTTACTGTGCATTCATTGGAATCATTTTGGGATCCTGACACATGATTCTGTTTTGAAATTGCCAATTAATCGAGCAAATTTAATTTAAAAACACTGTGAGAATGAAACATTGTGAAGAACGTTATGGTAAAAGTCCATTTAGAAGCTGTTTCATGTATCATATCTTCAGTCTAAATAACTGATATATAATGGGATCTTGAACCTTTTAATGGTTAAAATTTCAGGATTTTTTTGTTTGGTTGTTTTGGCATCGTACTAAACATGGACACAAATATCAACTGAATTACTTTGTTTTGTTTTGTTTTCTACATACAGGCCTTATTGTCTTATTTCATCCTGTTATTGATTTGAACCACATAGAAAGTCACTCCATCTGCTCCCTCTGCTCCCTCTGCAGTTCTTCTGTGCATTTAAACCCACCCTTCAGGAAGTTTTAATTCCCAATCTGATCCAAACTTTCAAAGTGATTGTGATCTCCTCTTTACTCATAAACACTTAATCTAATGCAGCTACTATGGCCAGATCAGCCAGATTACTGCCAGCCTGCCTGGAAAACACCTGCTTTACATGAGAACTTTACTTTCGGTATGAATGTCTTCATACGTCGGAGTTGACCTGAAGGTGCTGCCCTGCAGGCGACTTCTTTCCTCTGCAGACTGTCAAACATGTAATCCTGGATTAAACCGCTATCATCCAGAGCTCAGAGGGAGTAACCACCACACAGCAGGAGACCTCATCTCCTAATTTACTGCAGACTAATACAGAAGAAACAGGTCGGGTCATGAAATTTAATTTGGAAAGGAGGCTCTAAACACATTTCTGACAATATATTTTCTTGGTTTGAAGTTTGTAACACTGATCACATTTTGGTTCATGTGGAGGATTCATGATATTTGAGTTATAATGTGGACGTGAAAGAATCTTCATACAGTGTTTGTTTGTTGCTGCCACTATATGTGCATGTGTGGCTTTTCCACCAGATGGCCACAACAGCATTAGTGAGGTCCAGCACTGATGTTGGGTGATGAGGTCTGGCTTGCAGTCAGCGTTCCAGTTAAACCTAAACTGTTTATACAAAGTTGGAAGAACAATATTGTCTAAAATATCATTGTATGCTTCAGCATTAAAGAGGAACTCCACTGATTTTACACATCAAAGTCTGTTTTTGGCGCTTGGGGAGTTCTACTGCACATGTAAAAAGTAGTATAAAGCCTTTAGTGTCTCCAGAGGGCGCTGTGTGAAGTCTGATAAACTGCCTCAAGTGATGTCAGTTGAGTCAGTGTCGGTCGGGGCTGAAGACTACAAGTTTGAAGATGAAAAGAATCTGTGTGGAGTTAAAAAGAAGTGAGCTTACCAGACCTCTGTAGCCCGCTGCTCATCTCTGCTGCAGGCTCCAGGCTACATTAGCCGCTAGCTAGCATAACACACCTGAAACTCTCACCGATTTTGATCCTTTTTGTTTTAAACCGTCCATCATGAGTCCGACAATGTTATGGGAGTGTAATGCTAAATCGGTGGAGTACTCTTTAAAAATGTCCCTGCATTGGAGCTAAGAGACCTTGACTAAACCAGGAAAAACATCCCAGCCTCTTGGCATTGCACATGGAAGCCCATGCTCCTGACAAACGTTTTGTAATACATCTTTTTCTACATCTTTTAGCGAGATAGAGTCATTATCCATGATTGAGTGGTAAACCCGGGCACCTGACATTAAAGACATGTGACAACCATGTTTACATCAAACATTTTTTCTATTAAAAGTCAATCAAACTTGTTTTGTTTGAATTTAACTGAATGGAACCTGACACTGTTATGTGACCACACCTTCAGACATTCATTTGCAACAGAGACTGGATTATTAAACAATATTTACTCACTACAATGACCAATGACCACCACACCTTTGTTTTTATTGCCACACTAACAGCAGGACTCTAGGAATAACATTGTAGGCCGGTCAGTCCACCACTTTGATCCAGAGTGAAATATCTCGACAGCTATTGCATGGATTGGCACAAACTGTGGTCCTCACATTTCTGCTTCCCAAACAATATTTCCTAATGGCTTTAGTTATCCTAACTTTTCAACAAGCATGGCTAGTAGATTTCATAAAGTGTTACAGTTACATCAAACAGAAACAGAATAAACTAATCAATAAATAAAAGCAAAAGTAAGAGGCTATGGCCATGCTGGTGGCTCTGTGAGACTTGCACAGCGGTGCTTTGAGCTAAATGCTAACATCAGAATGCTAACATGCTCACAGTGCTCACATGCTCATGTTTAGCAGGTACAATGTTTACCATCTTAAGTTTAGTGTGTTAGCATGCTGACATTTGACAACTGGCACCAAACACTAAGTGCAGCTGAGGCTGACAGGAGCGTCATTTTTGCAGGTACAGAATTTGGCCATAAAGTATTGAACAAATGAAATGCCGTTGATGATGGCACTAGATGAAAAGTGAAGGGATCATCAAAGTGATTACAATTCATCCTGAGAATGAATGTCTGTACAAAATTTCAAGGCAATCCATCCAGTAGTCATATTTTGAGATACTTCACAGGATTACAACTCATTATTGACTGCTGTTCTTTAAAGCACTTCCACCATGTTTGTTATTGTGAGAAACCTAAACCCGGTTTGCCCTTGAGTGTGATTGGTTGGCTCAGGAACAAAACCTTTAAATTACTCACCATGTTCCTGATAAATCAAACCCTCCTCAGATTTTAATCTTTACTGTGCCAAGAAAACAAAAAAGACACGAGGTGGATTGTTTTTTTTTGATGGCGGCCATCTTTTATGAACCTTGGCAGCTTTCCATAAATTAAATGTAGAAAGGTGCTGGCGGGTTTGAAACTTTATAATGTGAACATACCTTTAGGCAGCGTTCACAGCCAGTATGATCTGATGCCTGAAGAAAACCATTGCGATTTGTTAGAACATAATCCAATCACTTACTGGACAAGACCCTAAAACGAAAGGTTTATGAGCAGAAACCTAAGGCTATAATAAAATATAAGTGCATGTTTTTCCCTCGGAGGAAGTTGCATCAATGAATTCCCAACATTTTTCTCAGTATTGTGACTGCTTGTAAACACACACCTCATCACGTCACTTTATTTCCTCTTGGTGTCATGTGACCTCTGCTCTTTGTTTCTGGGTTGGGCCCTCAGCGCTCTGTTATGGTAATGAGGTGTCTAGCGGCCCCTCAGGGTGTCGACTCCACTTCATTAATATGACTGATGCCTGGACAGCCGCTTGGGTTAATGATGTCGCACTGCGCAGGATCTCATTATGTACATGACTGAGAGTCGGACTGAACCTAGTTAGTCTGCAAGGTCGAGATGAAGATAGTCAGGAAGGGAGAGACGTTGTTGATGAGCGAGCTGTATGATGTGGATAAGGCATCGGCCCGGTTGTGCAGAAAAATGTCTGTAGTGTCGCTGAGTTTGGGCTCATAGTTCTGGCTATTTGGTCGTTTTAGGCCAAAATATCAAAATATGGCCAAAAATATAATTTTTAACTCTTCGAATTTGGCCCGCCAGTGCTTATTCTTCTTGGAGTATTTTCAAATGCTTCATATCCCTAAAATCTGTACGACCTACACTATCTAAGTCAATAAACCATAATAATTAACAAGCTGCTGTAATGTCATTCGTTTTGTAGGTATTTTGCTAGCATGGCTGAAAATGACAGATCCACCTATAGTGATGACGTGATACAAAAAAAATAACTTGCTTCTTGTTCACCTGGATGTTTGCCTGACGAAGACCTTGAAGGTGGAAACATAACCATTACCTCTCTTTTGCTGCTTTTTTCTCTCCACTTTTTCCCAACTGTTGGATGTGCACACTGTCCATCTTATTATATACACCTGTGCAGTCTGATGCAAACCAATAGAACCAAAGAGGTAGGCAATAACCAAGGAAGGAAGTGCATAGATATGAAATTCAGGGACTGAGGTGAGGAGGTATCTGTTTTTCAGAGTGGTAAAGAAGAAGTGAAGTAATTTTTACACAGTCTGTTTTAAGCAGCTGGGAGTTGAAAACACAAAGCCAAACCAAATACAAACTCAACATGACAAACACATCACTTTTAGAAATGCAAGTGGCTCACTGATCCTCTGCAGCTTTGTGCTGTATTGTTTCAGTGGAACGGAGCCTGTGGCAGTTTTCAGCTGCTGGATAGTTGAAAGTATGTGTTTGTGGTTTTGTTTGGCAGCTCTTCAGTTCAACCTTTAGAAGCGACTTGTCAAGCAAGAAATCAAATAAAATCAAACAAGTAACATTACACTGACAGTCAAACCATAAAACTCATTAAAGTCCAGCCCACTAATGAATCTGTGAATCTGTCATCATGTGTCTCGCTACATTAAATCTGAAAAACCTTTTACAACCGTTCAGCCCCTAAAGCTGTAATCTGTGGATTCACATGAAGTTATAGGTCTTTAATGAAATAAATTAATGGTTAAATAATAAGACAGATAATCTGTCATTAATACTCAACACCTGACGTCTCGTTCTCTCTCTTGCAGCTGAAGGATACAGGAATCAACGCAAGTTCTCAGAAGACATCGACTGGTCGTACGCAGGTGAGTCACACAGGAGCAGTTTATGTAACAGTCACAGGTGACAAAGTGAAAATGTTGAAAGCCACTTCACTGCAAAGACTATGAAATTAATTTCTTTTTTATGACCGATAGCCGAGCCTCGTTAACCGATAATGATCCAACATGAGAAGGCTCACTAGAGATTTCGTATTTGGAGGGTTGCTGCTGCTCTCCACCATCAGCTAACTCTTTGAAAACTCTGCGTCAGTGCCTCGAGCAATGGACTGAACCCAGCGCTGATCCCTCCAGTAGTCCTGTGTTCCTTCAGCTTCTGCAGAGCAGTTCAGACTCTGATGTCTCATTTGGAAATATAATTCAGGAAAACGATGCCGTCCCTCTCTGCAGAATCATATGAATCCAATTTTACCCACTTTAGTCTCATTTTAGGATTTGCATGTGAATATAAACACACGCTGTTTATTTGATCTTTCGGGATCAGAAGAAGCGTTTGGCTCTGAAGAGAGCTCGACACAGTAAACACTAGAGATTTAATAAAAAAAGATCTTCTGTCCTTTGTGCTCTGATCATTCTAGTATCACAGGACGAGTTGTTACAGCTGTTGGTGGTTTGTGCCCTTTGACCTTTCACCATAAGCAGCTTGTCCAAACACAGGCTGTCAGATAAAAAAAAAATATATATTCTCCATCCTCTTAAGATTTTTCTCCTCATCCTTTAAGAAGCAGGGAGGCGAGACTTTAATAAGATATTGACCATTTGTCTTCTGGGTCAGACTTGTCAACCCCAAGGAGTTCAGCTGGTGTGTCAGTTTCCTCTCTGAGCATCATTTGGTTCTTTGTAAGAGACTTTTCTCCAAACATAATCATTTATTAATGCAAACAGGGACTTGTGCCAATATGATTATAACATCCGTTCCCAAACATGAATAATTCATGAGTATATTTAATTTGTTCTTTCATCTGGATTCATGTTATTTAAACATTGCACTCACTTTTAATTAAACTGCATAACAGAAAAGATGCTGATTGAAGTGATTTCAGATGGAATTTCTTATCGTAGATACTGTACACTCCTGATTTTGTTAAACAAGACTAAGAATTTACAGCCATGCTAGTGCTTAGTTTAGCATGCTAACATTTGCTAATTGGCATTAAACACAAAGTACAGCTGAGGCTGATGGGAGTGTTGTTAGTTTTGCAGGTATTTGGTCATAAACCAAAGTACTGGACAAATAAAATGTTGACCTGATGATGGCGCTAGAGGAAAAATTAAGGGATCATCAAAGTTATTATAGTAACTCATCATGAGAGAAACATGAATGTCTAAACCAAATTACATCCATAAAATGTCAACCTCGTGGCGCTGGAGGAAAAGTCAGTGGATCACCAAAATTATATGGTTTCATCTTCTGGGTACCATGAATTCCGTTCATGGAAATTCAGCCAGGAGTTTTTGATACATTTCACCAAAAAACAAAAACAAATGTGAAACTCGTGGTGGCACTAGAGGAAGAAGTCAGAGTATCACCAAAGTCAGGAGGATTCATCCTCTGGGAGAACACAATTTTAATGGCAATCCATCCAATAGTTGGATGAGCGACAGACCGACATTGCTATCCATAGAGCAACGCTGCTAGCATGATCCGCTAGGAATTCATTTTTGGATTTAGGGTACAACTTCTGAATGTACCAGCAGTTGAATGTACAAGCTGTATTGTAGATGTTTGCAGTCATGTCCTCTCCTGGGTGTAGAAGCTCTTTAGGTTTATCTTGTTGGTCTTTGTACCTTTTTCATGTTAGTGCGGCTCTTTATCCTGCCTACGGCCTCCATACCTTCCATACCCTTCAGTCTGAGTCTGGTAGCAGCTCACTATAGTAGCATGAATAGAACTCTCTTCGCCCTTTGATCTGAATGGCCAGGAGCTTAAACACATGTTTGCTTTTCTGAGCTTTACAGCACAATGTTGCTTTTACTGTGAAGTAACCACAAACATCCCGGAGGAGACATGGAGCAATGACGATTGTGATTTGTTGAGGCAGGTTCACAGTGGACCTCCTGTGTGTTCTTCTTCAGATGTCATCAGTGAGAAAATGCACTATAAAATCAGAAGTATGTGGACACCTTTAAGTGTCTTTAGTGTCTGGGTCTGGTTTTCCTGGTTTGGGTCCCTTAGGCTGTATTTTGTCCAAATCAGGTGCTGTGGCAAAAATGTCCCATTCATTTGAATGAGGGTAGTGCATTTAGGCTGAGGCGGTGGGGACTGCAGGGGATGCCAAAAAAACCTGCAGTGACAAAAAGTTGAAACAGGATCAACTTTTGGAGAAACGTAACCGACGTTGCGCTGCGATGGCCAATCACGCCGATGATCAGCCCGGAAGACGCCCAGGTGAATGGAGAACGTTGTTTACCATGTAGCAATGTAGCATTAGCTGTTTACCTTAATATTCCTCTGCTTACCGAACAACTGTGAAGATGGAAGAGAGACGGATCGATCGGCTCCGTGATGACTGTACATCAGCCGTACCACGAGGGAGTACAAAGACGTTAATCGGCGTGCAGTCGCTTGGCGTATCGCTCTTCAAGTTGCAATTGCTGGTTAGTTTTTCTACTGGTACTACAATCAGCACGGTCATGTAGTGACACTCCCACACCACTGCACAACCCCTCCGCTGATCGCTGCAACGCCTGATGTGGTCTGAATACAGCGTTAGTCCCTATGCAGCGAAATAGACCATAGTGTTCTTCCAACTTTGTGGAAACTGTTTTAGAAACGCCCCTTTTTCTCCTGTTTCGACGTCACAGTGCTCTCCTGCACAAAGTCACGTCCATAAAGAAATCATTCTCCCAGTTTGATGGTGAAGAACTTGACCATTTAGCGCCTTTAGGATGAACTGGAACAGCGGCTGTGAGCCAGACCTGATCACCCAACATCAGTGTTGGACCTCATTAATGCTCTTGTGTCTGAATGGGAGCAAAACCCTGCAGCCAGGTTAAAACTGGTTCAATCTGGTGGAAAGACTGAAACCAGAAGAGTGGAGGTTGTTGGAGCAGCAGATTAATGCCCATGTTCTGTGTCCACATACATGCAGTGTGTTTCAGTTGAGGATTTAGTCGGAGTTTGGATGTAGTGTCTCTGCAGGACGACGCTGCCTTTGACATTCTCAAACATTTTGCTAATGTTTTGATCCAGAACAGATTTAGATCCGTACAGCTGGACAGTAAGTCTCAGCTCAGCAGTTACAAGCAGGCAGAGTGTAAAGAGTCAAAGCCATAAATAAAAAATACTTGTGTAAACATCATACAGCTTCAATGAGGAGCTGCAACAACATGATACAGAATAATCTATACTGTTTGTGTTATCGACATAATGTGGAAATTTATTCTAACTTTATAGCTACTTAAGGGGAGAACGAAGGTAAATATTTAGGTGAACTTACATTTATGCTCCTTTTTGAAAAATTCAGTAAAGAAGAAAGTCAATTAAACTGTCAGAGAGGCTTCATATTGAGTTAAATCTGAAGACAAATCATCCTCCTAAATCTCTTATAACTCGCTTTTATTGCCTTTTAAGGTTTAAGATTTGTGAGATTTTCCCTGTGTTTACAGGGAAAATCTCCAAAGTTTGGTGGTTTTTATCCACAATATTGTTATTACCCCAAAAATATAATACCAGAGGGGAAGTGTCAGTGGTGTGTACGTGCTTCTGAAGCGTCCATCCATTCATTCTACATTGACTTCGTCTTCACCGGGCCGAGTAACATCTTTATTTACTGGAGCTTTATTAGTCCCAATCCCCTGCCTGGTGGTGTGGACTGACCTTTTCAAAGTCAATGTATATTTGATAAATGTATTGCCTGCAAGCCTAAAATAAAGGCTATTTTGTGTAAAGCTCCTAATATTTGATATAAACTGAGTGGAGAAACGTTGGGTATGTTTACAGCCTGCGTGTGTGTGTGTGTGTGTGTGTGTGTGTTTTCCATTGACATGCTAATATCTGTCCTGACCCAGAAGCCTGTCTGACCTGGTTGGGCTCTTTGTCCTCTGGAGGAAGAAGCTCTTAACAGCCAATCAGAGCGAGGATAGAGAGAGTCCTGTGACCGCTGGCAGACCTAGCTTACAAACACAACACCAGCTGGCTGAAACAACAACTACAACACATAATTAGCACGAAAGAGTGAAATAGCTGCAAACATCTGCGAGATCACTGAGACAGTTCATCACGCTGAACATCTGGGCTGTTTTCTGTTGAAGTCTGTTTCACAAGAGGAGAAAACTAGAGAAAGAAATCTTTAATATAAAGAACAGTTTAATTTGGGTGAAACAAGCTTGCTGGTGGTGCATTTAATGACTGATACATTTGAGCTTTTATTTATGTTGAGATGCCTGAGAGATGCTCTCTTACAGCAGCATAAGGTTCACAGTTACACTGAGATAACCAATATAAGTTTAACAGTCAGAAACAGAGCAGTATAATAATCGAGGTACGGGGATAGAGAAGTCCTGCCCAAACGCTCTCCATTGACTTTGTATTGCATGAAGGTGCGTCAGGGTTGGGGTCGGACAAAAATTTTGAAATTATGTTTGTGTTCGGGTTGGGTTCGGACATGTCATACTTGACATGGTGCTTCCTGTTCAGTGCTGGGGTTTGTGATTTACGTGACAACACCTGAATGCAACACACAGGCGGTAATTATCCATGTAGCCTGGCTAAGGATAGTTTACAAAACTAAAGAAAACCATGCATCGACGAAGTATGGAGGCATTTTGATTTGCTTCAGCTTACGTTAACTGATTCAATGGCATTCTGTTAAACCTGCCTAAAAGCTGCTGTGTGGTGGGATGCACTACCAACAGGGCAAAGAACCCAGAACTAAGTTTTTATAAGCTGCCGAACCCAGAAACTGAGCTTTTAAGAAGACAAAATGGATCCAGACATGAGGCTGAGGCTGTGTGCTTTGATTCTTATTAGTGAAGTTGCTAATTTGGCCGGACAAACTGTAGAGGTTAAAGCTAACTAAGCTATGCAAGGCCTGGTTTTGATCTTTGTTTGGTTAAATGATGATGTTACCTGGTGATTCCTTCAACTAGTTAGTTAGAGGGAGAAGAGACACTGAGACAGACCCACAATATTGAGTTTGTCCTCTCTGGTAGACATAGGGTGCTAAAATAATCATTTGACATGCTTAAATCTAATGTTTTTAGCTAGCTGCAGGCATTTTGGTAGCGTTTCAGCCCTTGGTTGCATATTGTGGCGCCTATTGTTTTCCCCTGCGGTGGTTTTCGGAGTATGACGCGTTGCGCTCTGTCTCTATTAAAGCAGTTACAGGCATTTCGAGGATGATTATTGGTCTTGAATAAAGCTACTGTAGATGCAGCTCTTTATTATCTATTCTAAGATTCAAGGACTGTAATCATAACCCATAATTTAGACACACTAACCTTTTATTGTAATGTAGTGGAAAAAAGGTTTGTACTCGTTGACATCTGGCTGGGAACAGGTTTTAATAAGCAAACCATTATAATCATGATGATGGAGGCCCGGACACCCGGGTGGAGCTGCACCTTCCCTGGTGCACAGCCTGTCGGGTGGCGAGTCAGGCTGTGTATTGTGTTGTAAATCTGCCTTTTTACCCATCAGACCTGAACAGTGGATTGCATGGAGGCTGAATGATGGATTCAAGGCCAGAAAACATGGATTCCAATGAAATTTCTTTTTGATAAACAGCAAATTGATTGAAGTGTCTCAGTTGACCTGCACAAAAAGATTTAACATTAGTGCTGGCCATAAATACACAGCACATAAACATGATGGTGTTCTTCATTACCGTCACAATGTAAGCTCCAAATAATTCAGTTTTCAAAGGATTTCAGCGTACAAGACATTGAAAAGGGGGCTACTGAACTGAAAAGGACTTTCATTTTTATTTTTTTATAAATTAAGAATTGCATTCAGGTGTTCTTACAGTAATGAAGATATATTGACATATAAGTATAGTGTAAATTAAGCAACTTTGGAATTATCGGGGGGGGCATTTATGCTCATTTGGTAGGCTAACTGCACCCACCCACCTCCAGCCCCTGTACCAAGCTGACACGCTTACCAGTCTCTCTCCTCGAATGCACAAACCGAGACCAAACTGATATCAGCCCTCCATCAAACTTCTGGTAAAACGGCAAACAATCCGACCCCCAGAAGGTGGTGGTGGAGTCTTACTGGGTATAGTAACTGTAACATCATTACTGAAGTCGTCATTTTAATCCCTTACACTACTCGTTACTGGAAAAAAGTAATCGCTTTGACTGGATGCTCTCGAGCAACTCACCTCCCTAAAAATTACATTCATGTACGACAAATTTTCAATAGAAAATGACTTTTGTAAGAAATGTAATACTGCTCTTAGTACGTTTATACAAAACAACAAGCGGTATAAGGACTTCTTACTCTGAATATAGTCAAGGCAGCAAAAATCGAAGCGTCTAAACGATTTAGTAGCTTATTAACATACTGTGTTGAAGATGGAACTGTCCGAAGTGATTTTGTTCATCACTGAAGACAAATACTCGCCGTCCAGCTGCAGCACTGAGACACTTAAAGTGAGTCAAACAGAAGAACGGCAGCTTGTCAGTCTCAGAGATGTTGTCGTCCACTGAGTGAAGGCAGTAACTCTGAGCAGATGTGAACAAACCCACTTGTAGTCACAGCAGCAGGATATATGAGCAGAACATGGAGTGTTTCTTTGCTGCTCAGATTATTTTTCCAATAAACCTGAAATGAACAGCTTGAGACCGTAGATCAGTTTGACATGAATATGAGCTGCTGGATTAAATCTGTTTGGTTCATTTTGCGGCGCAGCCGACACACCTGGGAGTGAATGAATGAATGAGCTCCCCTGTGAGGGATGATTTGTATCCCTGGCTGTAACACTTTCCATCCTGTATGTATGCCATCCATCATGTCAGCCTGGTCTTTGTGTTTTAAAGTACGGAAGAAACCTGATGCTGAGCTCTGTCTTTTGAGCAGAACGCTGCAGGATGTATTTGAGAAAAAGTCTGCTTGGACATTGAAAAGATCTTGGACTCTGACCTTATGAGAGCAGTGAGAGAGAAAAAAATGTGAGCTGATATTACGGTTAAAGCCAGAGAGTGCAGCAGAACAGATGGAGGTTATTAGCTTGTTAGCTCATAGCTAGCTCTCCCAGAGCAGCACACCTGTAAGCGGTCATTGTATAATTAGTTAGAGGGAGAAGTCTGCGCTTCATCAGTTTGTCCAACTAATGAAGGGAGGATAACATCAACACCTGTACTGTGAAATGCTTGTTATACACATATAATATATTAATCATCGTTTTACAGTTTGAGTTTGATTAACTCATTAAAATCTCTCTTAACAGTTATCTTAGTGTTCAGCCTGGAAAAAAAACAAATTAAAGAGGAGAAAATGTTGATACGCTCAAAGAAGAAGAATTCACTATGTTTGTACACTCATTTATCCAGGTTTTTCCTTCCTGACAAAAGGACTTTATTTATTTATTCATATATAAATTTACTGTCAAAGTTTTGTTATCATGTAGTAATGCAGTTGAGAGTAAACTGTCAAAACTTGTGGATCTGTCTCAGTGTCCCTTCTCAAGCTAAGCTACTGCAGTTAGCTAAGGCACTAGCTAACATAATACTGCAGAGCTTTCTGATTTAGCCACATTCCACTACACAAGTTGCTTTAGCTTAACTTACAGCAATATAGTTTAGCCTGAAACTGATATTTGGATATTTGTCTGAGCAGAGACACGTAGAGACACTGAGAGTCAGGATCCCACAGTGTCCCCGTTCTTCCTGCTGACGCCTCACGTCTGGATCCACTTCTGTCTTCTTAAAGGTTCAGTTTTTGGGTTCGGCAGCTTATAAAAACTTAGTTCTGGGTTCTTTACCCTGTTGGTAGAGCATCCCACCACACAGCAGCTTTCAGGCATGTTTCTGTTGTTTGCTAGCAGACCGAAGAGACAAGGAGGCACCTTCACACAATATAAAGTCAATGGAGAGCGATGAATTGTTTTCCCCTCCGGTGTGGGCGGGACTTAAATGCACTCTGTCACTACAGCACAGTAACAGCTTTATCTGAACACTTGTCTCTGTCTGCCCTCCAGGAACATTGAATCAAAACAACTGGGCAAAGAGGTTTCCATTCTGCAGCAACGCCAAGCAGTCTCCCATCAACATCGAGGAGAACCTGGCTCAGGTGAAGCTGCAGTACCAGAAACTGAGGTTTGATGGCTGGGAGAGCCTGACCACCGACAGGACGACCATCAAGAACGATGGCAAGACTGGTAAGAACCATCACCTGTCGGTGTGAAGACGTGACTGTGGTCGCTGTTTTCAGAGCTAAAGCCTGTGGACTTTTCTCAAAACAGCTGTAATCTATATTTTTTTATATACAATAACAAATGATCAAATGACATGATGTTTGAAATGTGAGAATTATCAGCTGAGCTCCCTCGGGAGGTGGTGGAGACCAAACGCAGAGCTAACAGAGAGGGAATACTGGACTTGGATTCATCAGGTGACACAAACACGACTCCACAAGAAGGATCATGTTGCTCTGTGACTGCTGGATGTGGAAATAAGCAACTGTTAATAACTACTATATAATAACTTCTGTATAAGGTCTCAACATGGCTTCTTTGCCTTAGCTCTTATATCATCTTAGGCTTTATAATATTTATTTATTTACTGGCATTGCAGAGTTTTTTTTATTTTAACGTCAACCTTTTAGAGTTTAATGATAAAATTTGCACCTTGACATCATAAAATTGTCATTTTTGCATGATTTATTCCTATTAAAGTGAAATTAAAATGAAATAGTTTAAAATTCTTCCCATTGCTATAAAGAATTATTATTAGAATTATTAGATTTTTTATGATATTGAAGGCATCTGCAGCCATTTCTAAATCAGTTTTTTTGGTAAGTGACTAGTCGGCTTAAAACAGTCCAGACTTCCATCAATCTAATGCCGTCTCTCTCCTTAGTTCCTTCCTCCCCCTTTATCCCTCCTTCCCCTCTGTCCTGAAGTGTCGACCTTCTGTTTTTCCAGTGATAGTTTCTCCCAGAGCGATGGCGCCTTTACAGTGGTGTCCTATTGTAAAGGATACAGTTACCAGTTTCTCATTTGAGACGATCGAGAGCCTTTTATATATTTCTTCTCTCTAAGTGGAGTGAAACACAATAACCTACAGTGTGCATTCAAGGTAATTGTTAAGTGAAATTGTAGACAAGAGGGGGATCCCACCTCGCCTTTCGAAAAGCTCCAAACAGTCGAGTCCAGTGCTTCTTAGCAACAGGACTCTCAGCGAAATAAGAAGTACTCTGTTGTAGTTGTTGTTCGGCCGCCAGCTGCACCAAAGGCTTTTATAAATGGAGATGTTTGGTGGACAATCTGAGCACGATTCAGGCCGACAGTACTTAAACCTGTTTTTATCAGCCCACAAATGGGCCCAGTGTAGGTTCAAGGCACAGACTGCCATCCATACACACTCTTTCAAAGCCCCTGGGCTGTCAGGAGTATAGTCAGCCACAAATGGAAGATTCAAGTGTTAGAGAAAGAGGTGGTGGATGGAGCGTATGGATCGGTTCATGCCTTAATACAGGGCAAACAAACTTTTCAACAGGAATGAATCAACGACAAGTTGAGTCAATATTTTCTCTCTCTCTCCCACCCCCCCTCCAGGGGAAATTAGATTTTAGACAGGGTTAAAAGAAGACATAATAGAACATAAGACACACATAGACCACAGACAACAAAGGGGACATGAATGAGACCAACCACATACAGATGAAAGTGGTGGAAAGAATAAAAACCTACCAAAAGCAAACAGTGTCCTTAAAGTGTCGAGAGCTTGAGTGTTCGGCAAATGGATGCTTTTACACGTCAGAGCGTTCACAGGAAAAAATCTGTATTATCTGAACAAAACAATAGTCATTTCTGCTTTTAAGGTAGCGGGCTGAGATGTACAGTACAGAAGATGAAAGCACTGTATAATGCTCCACCGTCATTAGACCATCAAAGAACGTTTCGATCCTCCAGGCGACCTTTTGTCAGGTCAAACAAAGACTGACCTGAAGAAGATCCCCTTGTTGATTGAATCATTGTTTGATGGTCCAGTAAAGGTGTTAGTGGAGTACTGTGTGGTGTACAAGATCTTCTGTACATTTGTAATCCATTGTGTCAGTGAGAGGTTAGTGTGTGTTGGGGTTTGAGTCTTCAAAGCTTTAAAAGCAGCAGGCAGATTCAAACTAGGTGGTAACGTTTGTTTGCAGAAGATGATTTAATTAAACAAATAAAATACAGCACATTCACGGGTGAATTCACAAAGAATGGATTGCGGCCGCTGACAGCACCATGAATTGCGCATCACTTGCAAACGCTATCTGCCCCGTCTCGAGGTCCGATTTACTACAGATATTGTGCTAATGATATCACAGTGCAAACACGCCCATTAAGTTTTGCAGCTGAGTGCAGTTTGCACTTGTTTTGCATCTGATTGCAATTATCCATTTGGCAAAGCATCAATGGTGGCTTTGCACCAAGAACACAGGCAGGACGGCAGAGAGAAGGAGAAAACTGACATTTTCAGACCGCGAGCAACAATCAAAATGTTACATTCTCCTTCCAAATATCTGCTCACGGTCACGCCTGGCATGCCGATGCCTTTGCCTGGCTACAGTCACTGCTGCCATGATCACCGGAAAGTCTGGGTGTGACACCCCTTATAAATGCGCTTCAGTTACCACCAACTCTCTGAAGACGTTAATCATTTTCACTCTGTGTGGCTGTTAGCGCTGCTGTTTGTGAATTGGACTTTTTTTTAAATGAGGCTCATTTGCAAAGAAAGGACGAATTACACGGTTTCTTTTTGTCTGGTTTGTGCAGCTTTAGCGCCTGTAAAAGCTGCACAATCCTTTTGTGAAATCGCCCGTCAGGGCCATGCAACTCTTTTCTCATGTCTGTGTCTTTTCTGTTTTCAGTGGCGGTCGATGTAGATGGAGAGTTCTATGTCAGCGGCGGGGGTCTCAGGTCAAAGTTCAAGGTGGGACGCATCACCTTCCACTGGGGGCGCTGCAACGTCTCTTCAGAGGGCTCCGAACACAGTCTGGATGGAGTCAAATACCCTCTGGAGGTGAGACATCTTGTAATATATGACAAATGTTGAGCTCAGGAATGTCCTGCATGTTTAATGTTACATACAGACTAAGTGTCAGATCTGTTGAAGAAGAGGTTTATATGGACATAAATAAAAACATTCTGCTTTGTTAGACTTATTGGGTGTGTTTGCTCCCTAAAATAGCAGCTGATTAAAAAGAAGAATGCAGAGGCCCAGGCAAAAAAATGTAAAAGCACAGTTTTGGCATTTATTATCCCGCCACGGCTTCAATTCAATTCAGTTTTATTTATATAGCGCCAAATCATAACAAAGTTATCTCAAGGCACTTTTTCATATAGAACAGGTAAGGACACTTCACTCCTTAAACATATTTAAATACTCAAAGAAAAGAAAATCGTCTTGAGTGGCAGGATTTTATTCACTCATCCTTTTATTTTTGATGGCTTGAGCTTCTGTAGCTCTATGGAATGGACTCAGCCAAAGACACTTTACTTAATCCACACATCAAAACAAGATTATGTTCACATGCTTGAAAATAATATCTTATATTCATCAATTTGTCTGTAACGCCAAACACTGGTATTTTCTCCCCTTTGTCCACCTGTGTTACATTCTGTATTTCTGTTTTCTCCCACAGATGCAGATCTACTGTTATGAGGCGCATCGCTTTGACTCTTTAAATGAAACCATCAAGGCCGGGGGCAGAATCACAGCGTTCGCCGTGCTGTTTGAGGTGTGCATGCTTTACAAGGCAGATGATCATGTACCCCAATAACACTGAGATCGGCTTACAGGCATGTCTGTCAGTTGTCTCCCAAAACAGTAAAGTGGGTATTAAAATGCAAATAACATTCATTTTAGGAATGAAACAACTAGAGAAGGCACTACAGTAGCAGAGGAAGTAGTTTGTGGTGGAGAGTGAAGTAGTAACACTGTGAAAGTTTGAGGCATAACTAACCTGAACCAGACTGTTTAGCAGCTAATTTGATTAATTACCCAAACAGTTTTATCAGCTTAACTTGGCTGTTAGCTAACCAGATTGCTCTAGCTGCCATTTACTCTATTAGCTAACCTAAACTGTTTTGCCAGCTAAACTGCACCATTAGCTAAGCGTAACCAAACTGTTAAACACCTCAACTAAACAGCGGATCGCTGGACAACATGGACCGCCAAAGTCAAAGACCTCAAGTTTTTTTACTTTAATGGAGGTATTGCTGGAACCAACTTTTTTTTGTGATATTGTTTTATTTTGCCATACTTTGTTCACTGGCAAGGATGTCATGAATCAACCACGTCAGCTCCTGCTCATTGACAAACACGGCAGCGCCCATTTTGTTGTTAGTTGCCTAGCAACAGTGTTGCCATAACATACAACACTTGAAAGCCAATGATATTACCATGGATGTCTTCTTGTGCCGCAAATATGACTTTATCAATTCAATTTGAAGGAAGTAATGGCAAATAAAAATAAAACAAACGTATTTGAGGTCTCTCAACTGGCCTCCCGTCGGTGTGCTATACGGCTACTATTACACGTAGCTATTACAGTAGGCTAAAATAAAGAAGTACGGGTGCTGGTATACGGTATATATTAAGTATTATAGTATTATTATACAGTTTGAGCAGAAGCAGAGCAAATCCAAGAGCAAGCAGGGGCAATTTGAGTGCGAGAGCAGGGTTTTGAGAGAGAGTATTACAAAATCTGAACATGAAATCAATAAATCATGGTCTCAAAGTGAAAGTGCTCGTGGTTAAAGATAGGGAAAAGCACCATAGACTGAGGGAATGAATCAAAGTCTTGCAGTGGTATTGCTAGTATACTGTAGTAATACCTCAGTGTGTTTAAATTGATTCATATTTTGGCTTAGGATCATTGCAGAGCTCTTGTCTGTGTTTTCATGTTCGGTGCCAGGCTTCATACTGAGCGTCATGAATGCTTTGTCTTTTCCTTTGCTTTGTGCAGTCGTTTTGCCTCCGGCCGGTTTGGCGTGTTCGATCCGAAAGAGGCCATGTTGGGACAAAACTCAGACAAACATCTGATGTGAAGCTGCAGGCTCTGTGTGTGTTTTGGGCTGTAGCAAATCTCGTTTTTGTGCTCTGCCAGCCATAACTGGCATCGTTTGGACTTTTTTAACATGTTGAGGGGAATGTGGTGGCTTTGTTGGTGAAAGTGAATGTTATGTAACCCGAAAATCCTGGGTTTTAATCTGGCCTGGAGGTCTTTATCGTATGTCATTCCCCTTTTTTTTCCTTCTGTACTTTTGTACTCTGTTGTGAAATAATATTAATAATGCAGGCTATAAAAAAGTGGTACCATTTTTCCGCTTTTCAGTCCTTAAATTTCACTTTTCTTATTTATACGTGTAGACTGAACATGGCACGATGGATTTCTGTGCTGATCTCCTGTCAGACTGGTTTAGGTGATAAACACCCACTTTGTGTGTTTTGGATCTGACATCAAAACCTGTTACTGTTCCCATGAAGCTTTACTTCTTCCAGCCTGTTATCGCGCTGTTAGAGCCAACATTCAGCAATCCACATGACCCAACAGCATTTTTACAAAAACCCAAATAAATACTTACAAATGCAGCTTCCTCTAACTCAGTACTTCCTGTAACCAGGGTTATTTGCATAGGAGGTGCGTGGGAAGATTGTAGAGTAGCTCAACTAACTGGAAAAAATAGAAATGATTTTTGTATCAGGAAAAAATATCCACATATTGAGTCAGCTGTTACACTTCAACACTAAGTAGCTGCGTTTACATGGATCCTAATATTCCTCTAATAATGCCTCATGTAACCACCTCAGTCGGAAGAGACTGGCCCGATCCGGTCTGATCGGAAGGAGTATTCAGGTTGAGAGGGGGGGTGTAAACCTTTGATAATCCATTCAATAGGAAAATATTGGCGCCTAATAACCATGTAAACGCTTAATCCAATCGTTTCTCTCTGGCTGGAATAAATATATTCTTTCTGCACATGTTTGCCCCACGTGGGGGAACATTAGGTGACGTGAACGAGTTTCCGGGAGGAACAGAAACCAAACCGCTCTGTGGCTGATACAACTTAAAATATTTAAGGATTGTTGAACGCCTCGATGGTCGAAAGGCTCCAAACAACAAGTTGTTCAAACAAGTGTTTGAAAAGATGAACAGAGAGGAAGACAACCCTTCTTCTGTTATATTTCCGGCAGATTAGACACTTCACTGTGCGCATGTCAAAAGAGTTATATTCTGATTAAATGCTTTGGGGCATGTAAATGCACATCTTATTGATCACTTTATTTAGCGTCCATGTAAACAGCTAAGATGGAATCTCTATAAGAATGATTTTAAATCGGGTTGAAGAAATACTGTCCGTGTAACCGCTGCTGGTGTAATGAGTTGGCTAAAAATTATTATTTTCCTCTTCCTTTGTTTATGTAGTTTTATCACCTGGTCTGTGTTAAACTCTGCAGGGTGTTTAATTATGAGCAGTTTCCATTCCTTACGAAAAAATAAGACTCAGTATGAGATAATTATGTTGGTTTTCTGTTCACAGACGAGCATTGAGGAGAATGTGAACTACGCTGCCATCATAGATGGCATCAACAGCGTGATCAGATACGGTACGTCAGTTTCTTCTTCTGTCTCTTCTCTTGCTTCTTCTTCTGCTGTGCTCATCCAAGCCGTGTTGATCTGCCGTCCAGAAAAGAGCGCAGAGGTTTTACCCTTCGCCCCACGAGGTCTCCTGCCGAACTCCACGGAGAAGTACTTCATCTACAACGGCTCTCTGACGACGCCGCCCTGCAGCGAGACTGTCGAGTGGATCGTCTTCAAGAACACAGTGGCCATCTCTGACAAACAGGTGAGGAATCGGGTGCCAGCATTTTCAGGGTACCTGTGGGGTCTTAAGAGTATTAAAAAAGCATTGAATGTAATATCCTTAAAATGAGGGCTTAAAAGTATGTAAGTACATTTTTTGCTCGTCCTTTCGTAGGATTAAATAAATACAGTAACGTCATAAATAAACTGTTAAATGTATAAAATGTTTTGTGTGTTTAACATTACATTTACTCTGTTTGGTGTGACCTGGATGTTACTTCGCTACAGGTGCTGTTTACATCAGTGTATTTCTTTACGCTCTTGACCGTCGAGAGTGCGTGAGCTCTTCATGGATGTATACAGCGTCGGAGGCGTGGCCCCGTTCATTCCTATGAAAGTTGCTCAGTGGCACATGAAGCCAAAAAAGTTCGACTTCCTGGGTATAAAATTACCCAGATCTTCCGCATAGCTTCCGCGTTGTACGGCCCATAGTGACGGACCCGGATGTTGTAATTACACAATTTGGCCGCTATGTCAAATTGGCTTCACAGCCTGGTGCACTTCCTGGGGGTTTGGAGCTCTGGCACGAATCAGTCAGTTGTCAGGAAAGAAAACAATACCTCTCGCACCTTGCTACTAACAAGCTAACGTTACAAATATACAAAGGCAGTCTAATACAAACAGTCCTGCAGGAAATTCTACCTTCACGAAGGCTTTTGTTTTAGATCTTAAGGTGTTGCTTCAACTGTATGATCATTTTAGCGGGCTGCAGTCTATGGAGTCACAGGAGTGCCGTAAAAAAGAATAAATCTGTTTCAACAAGTACTGAACATTATAACCATCATGAAGGTAGAATTTACTGGGTGGCAGGACTGTTGTGTTAGTTCCTCAACATTAATTTTCATAGAAATTAGTTGAAACCAGTGGCTGCCTGAAAGGAAGAAAATCAATCTAAAAAGTGATTGAAGAACAATCAGCAGTGATGTAAAGGGTGTATATACGAGGCTACAAACCGGTGTGGTCGTTTTTAAGAACCAGCCGTCAGTTTTGGGGGTTTTTTGTTCAAGATGGACAGACAAGTGACACAATTACAGACACGTCCGTAAACAACCTTTTAGAAACGAGTTCAAGGAGCTGAAAGGAGGAATGAGGCAGAGTGTGTGTGTGTGTGTGTGTGTGTGTGTGTGTGTGTGTGTGTGTGTGTGAGAGAGAGACTGACTGCCCTCAGGGCTACAAGTGATTGACAGCCAGACGCAGTCATTACATCCAACAAATATCGGCTCACAAAAGATCTTTACGGTATTTAATCTGAAACACATGGACACACACACACACACACACACGGTGGACAAACGCGTGAAAACACACACACAAAAGGTTTTCAACAGAAAGGTTCTGGTGTGAAGCCCGCTGAGGCTCAGACGTCATCGTCCTCCAGACTCATTCACTCTTAACACACAGCTGTCATAAGGCAGGAGGCCACACACACACACACACACACACACACACACACACACACACACACACACACACACACACACACACACAGACAAACTTTGCTTTACACCAGGCTTCTTTTCCAATTTTAGGGATTTTTCCTCCTTAAATACTGTTATACAACTGTCATATAATACTGTATAATAACTGATCTATCAAAGAAGACAAATCATCAGTCGGCAGCGTTTAGGCGATGTAGGCAGATTCAGTGTATTTGCATGATCCTGTTGCATTTGTACGGAGGCTGTTGCAGGTCTTCCAAGTCTTCCGGGTTTCTCTAAACCTGTGTGACGTGTCTCAGCTGGTCCACATTCCAGCTCAGGTCGGGCTGCCAGAACTTAATACTTTAAAGTCACGACATTATCAACCACAAATGGCCTTAATGGGCTCTGAGCTTGGCTGTGCTGCAGTGTGGAGTCTGTGTGAGTCAGATGCTGAGTGGGACCAGAGGGAAGTGACTCACCTGAGCAGGTTAAAGGACCATTCCAGCATGATTCATGGCTCCTTCATGCCCATTCACTTCCGAACTGCTCAGAGAACTGCTGCTGTGTGATGTGGATGATTTACATCTACATTTGTTGCATTAACAGACTCTTAACATTTGTTTAAATATACATACAGTATGTCTACCATTAAAATACTGGAACTGCTTAAAGTTAAAAGTTAAATTACTCCTCATTTTGTTGTTGCAGGAGATTAGAGAAGTAATTCTAAGTCGTGCTGAAAACCATAACTCGATTAATCCGTCTATTTACGGAAAATTATTTGACAATTTTGATAATTATTTGATAAATTATTATTATTTATCAGTCAAAACCTCTAAACATTCTGTGGTTGCAGCTTCTCCAACGTGATTATTTTTTGTTTCATATCTTCGTAAAGTGAATATCTTTGGGTACATTTGGACTGATGGTCGACATTTCAAGACGCCACTTTGGACTTTTTCCACACTATTTTCTGACATTTTATAGTAATCAGTAACACAAGTAATCAGTTAATCAAACAAATAATTGGGAAAAAAAATGTCACTCTGACATTGTCATGTCATTAAGTAACTTCAAAAGTTACGGGTTTCTGATTTTTGAAGTTCCCTGTGGTTCAGTTCTTTTTTGTAGCTTTGCTGTAGCTCAAAATTCAAGTGTTGGCCTTTTTAAAAATTACGCTGGAATTAAGACCACTATTTAGTGTTATTCTTACGATCATATAACCCTTTGAGCAGCGGATAGCTTCATTAACTATGTTTTGAGAGTAGCTTTTGGTCAAATATGGTATGCTCACACAAAGGTAATGCATGATGGTGACTTCACACTGCAGCAGAAAGAAAGAGTAGGTTCCCCTGAATAATATGATGTACAACACTTGATACTGACTGAAAGAATCTCACAGCTCACAATTGGCAAAAATATAAAACTATGTCCAGGTGTTTCTTTGTCTTTGTAGGTTTAAGAGGGCCATCACTGTTGGAAATGTCAAATAATCGATCAGTGTGGTTTGTATCAGGCTGCAAGTTACATTTTCTTGTAGCTTTCCTGTTGGCCCCGGGGCCCTCGCTCTGACTCACCACTGTTATGTTGCTGTGGCTCCTGTGTTGCAGCTGGAGATGTTCTGCGAGGCGTTGACGATGCAGCAGGCCGGACACGTGATGCTGATGGACTACCTGCAGAACAACTACAGGGAGCAGCAGCAGCAGTTCATGGGTCAGGTGTTCTCCTCCTACACCGGCACCGAGGAGGTCCTCACACCAGGTACGCACCCAGAATCCTGCACTTCACCTGTCTGTACGGCTGTCATTGACATCACAGTCTGCAGCCACACTAGTGAAAACCAGTGCCAGGTACCACTAGTGGGGTTAAAAATGTAATGTGGCACCGGAGTAAAAGTCATGTTCTTACCTAAATCAGAAGGGTTTATCTTCTGTACGGTGGCCATTTTAGGACATCTCAGCTTGTCAGACTTTGCTCAACTTTGACTCATCTAAACTCTGCATTGCTCAGACTCATGCTAACAATAGCTGATAGCTAATTTTAGTTTTTAGTTGTCGAGTTGCATTGTGGGTAATGTAGGCGCCATGTTTTTGACAAGGAAGAATCAAGACGATATCTGTGATTCTGCTGCATCTATTTTTTACTCTTTTAAATACTATAGTCTTTTAAATGAAATTAAAGATTAAACAGGTATTATTTTGCTATAATATCAACATCAACTAAAGGTGAAGTACCTTTATTATTATTCCAACGATGTCAGTGAACAACAACATGTATATTTAAACACATGACGCTAAAGAAATACAAATATTAAGAATATGAAAAATATCCGTCAGTCTCGTGAACAGTGTCTACTTTAGGCCAACACACATTAATGTATCTCATTAATCTGGTTTTAGACCTCAGTGTGACCCCAAGTATGAAGAATCCCAGGTTCATGCTAATTAAATCAGGTCTAAATGGATCAGAGACAAGTGGATCACAAATGATGGGGGGGTGAAAAAAGACAAGAGGGATAAGAATAGAACTCCAGTGGCCCAAATAAAATCTCAGTGACTGCGGGAAGAGGTCAGCTTGGTTAACCATCGATGTGCACACTGGTTGTATTCGATAATTAGTAATGAAGTGGTATTGATCTGTGGTTTTTGGGAGGGCTTGTTCTGGCTTTGGAGACCAGGGGATGTATCTGTGTCTGTTCACAGCTCAGACCCTCCTCTGTCAAAATGTACCTTTTAAAAATTACAGTTAGACTCTCAGATGGCACTGTATGTATTTTATATTAAGGTGCCTCTATTTTTGTACTTTATTTTTTACTCCATGTGTCTTCTTCTTTTTAACAACAATATTCCTGTTTTCTTAGTGCTGGCAGTGATGTAATTGTTGTAGTAGTAGTGATGGAAGTAATAATAACAGTAACTGTGGTGGAAACAGTAGCAGCAGCAGAAGTCATTGCAGATTTTAGTAGCAGTTGTTCCAGTAAATATGATAAAAAGTCTAATTGATGTTTTCTAAATCTTCTCTGTTTCTGGAACCCGTTTTAAGGTGAGATGTCAGGTTTAATGGGAATATACAGTATATATATGAGATTATATTAGAAAATAGAATTTCTTGTTATATATAACAACCCAACATGGGAACAAAAGGTAGAAAACTCTGACCTAGCTCATTATAGTGGGAACCAGCAGCTGTGTTTTATTCTGCCAGCAACAGGAAGCAGTATTTAGTTTGATACTGATTTACTAATACATAGTTTACATAGCTAGGAACTTTATTGTGTAAAGTAAATGTGGAAAATTCTCTTT
This sequence comes from Maccullochella peelii, assembly GCA_002120245.1. Taxonomy (NCBI): domain Eukaryota; kingdom Metazoa; phylum Chordata; class Actinopteri; order Centrarchiformes; family Percichthyidae; genus Maccullochella; species Maccullochella peelii. The sequence goes on from LKNJ01003634.1 coordinate 59,933, forward strand.
GGCTTCACAGTTCACAGCTTAAATTAAAAAACAAAACCATTGAGAACAGCCATCAAGAAGAAGAGATCAAAGAATGAAGTCATTTCACTTAGAAAAAGAGGGTGAAGCAGGCGTCTGTGTGTATGGAAATAATTTCTGATACTGTTAAAGGTGCTTGTGTAGACTATAGTGTGACTACCTGCCATGCACTTTTTAAATGTGAGTCTGTATTTGAGGACTGATTTGTCAGATTTTGACCTTCACTTGATTTTATGGTGATATTTTAATTATGGCTTCTTATCAGTAAACTGCTCAGTGTCAAAGGGGTCAGAGGTGTAACTTTGGTAGATTAGCACAGTGTTATTCACTTTGTGTTTAACAGGTGAGTAAATGCTCCTATGAGGCTCGTGCATGTGTTCTCTTGGCTCACTCTGCCCCCTAGTGGTTGACAGCTGGACAGCCACAGATGTCGGCTTCCTCCTCTCACAGTCCAAGTCGCTGTTGGTGAACTTACATCTCTGATTGCTGGAAGAGTTGGTTTACACATATATGTACTGTGCACCACAGATTTTATTGTCAGTCAGCTCTGACACATAGCGTGACATTTTCTGTTTGATCCCCCAAAGAGGACAAAGGTCAGAGGTTAAAGGTTTTGGTTCAGCTCCGATCCAGCAGAGGAGGAAATGTGTCGGTGTTTGGATAAATGGAGCCTCCTCCTGTTCATTGTCATCGATCCTCAGCCCCCTTTTTAATCTGTGTTAATCCTCAGAGTGTCTGTCATCTGCATTATCTCTGCTCCACTAATCTCAACTCTGACCCAGAATCACTCTCCGGGTGCAGGAGGCTCCTAAAAACACAGGAAGGAGCAACTTCAAGAGCCCCCATCAACCTAATTTGACTTCTGTTATTTATGGTTTTCTAAGTTACTCATGGGATGGGTGGTGAAAGTGGTGGGCCAGGATTGACACAAAAATTAGGAAGTTAGAAGAATATTTCCCAACCCTTTCTTAAAAATGTATTCCCGTCTGTCTCCTTCTGTCAGTGTGCAGTTCGGAGCCGGAGAACATCCAGGCGGCGCCCTACAACCTCAGCAGCCTGCTGGTGACGTGGGAGCGGCCCCGGGCGGTGTACGACGCCGCCATCGAGAAATACTCTGTCAGCTACCGACTGGCCAATGCAGAAAACGCCGCCCCCTCTGTGTACCTGACCGACGGAGACCAGGATGTGGTGAGAGAGAGAGAGAGAGAGTCTACAAGTTCATAATGTCAATAATGATTTCCTCAAAGTAGTTTGTAATGTATTTTCCATTCAAAGCCATCAGTCTACCACCTCTGTCAGGCCTGAATTAGCAGCTGTCACCAAGTTGCTCAAATAAAATCTAAACACATCTCAAACTGATCAGCTAAACATTGATCATAGAGCCTGACAAAGCATCACTGAGTTGTCTTTAGGCCAGATATTTCCATCTCACTGGTTTCTGTGCAAAACCATCCACCACTTTATTAAAATCCAGAGCTCCGACCAAATCGCTAGATGCAAAAATTATAAACTGTCTTAAGGGATGTTTCCTTCTGGGATTATTGAACATTTTCCGTGCATCACCACGCATCATGATTGCAATTTGTGCTGTTTATAACACAACAACAACTCCTCCTGTTCTCTCAGAAAACTCGCCAGTTATTCTAGTTTATGAGACCCAGGTCTCGACACACCTTTACAGTTTTGTAAACGGTCCCTGCTCTTCACTGCTTTACCGCATGACAGTAAAGTAACTTAACTCCCTTACAAGTTGATGCTCATAGAAATGAACTCAAACCAACTGTGTACAAGGAAATCATCACTGGATCTAATCATCATCATGGTTCTTCAAGGCTGACGTCATTCCTTCTTCCTCCACCAGGGTGCAATACTCGATGACCTATTAGCCAACACCACTTACGCGATCCAGGTGGTGGCGGTCTGCACCAACGGTCTGTACGGACGTGTGAGTGACCTGCTGACGGTCGTCATGCCCATCGACGACCCCGGTAAGAGCGACCGTGCCCGAGACCGAGCGTAGAGTTCGGCAGATGAACCGTACAGATATTTCTCTTTACACTGCAATTTTTCTTTTTCTTTTTTTTATTTCAAAGTAAGGTTGAAATACAGGAAACCAACTTCTCTGGCTTCTTAGAGCCGAGCAGTAAGACTTTTAAAACTGAAGGAGTAGAGGAAGACGTTAGCAATGACAAAAATAAAATTTAAGTCAAAAGTAAGATTTACTAAATTATGACTTGTTGAAGTAAAAATCTAAAACCTTCTGATCCAAAATCAGATGAGAAGACGGATATCAGTTCCATCTCTGTGCATCCATTACAGATGTTATAATTTAGCCTAGCTTAGCACAAAGACTGGAAGCATGGGGAAACTGCTAGCCTAGCTAATATCAAAAGTGAAAAATAGACCTTTTACAGATGACTTAATTATGAGGGAACAAATTTACTAAACTAACAGGAGAGATGTCTGATATGGGTTAGTGTTAGAGGTGAAGTATAATTCACTTCTTCTACTTGTTTTCTTTTTCTGGTCACATGTTTTATCAGCAGCCACATTTCTTTTCTTTTAGAAACACTTCCATCCTCCCACTCATCCTCCCTCTGAACCCCGAATGAGACGACTGATATTTTTTTTTGGTTTTCTTCCTCTTTATCTCACTCTTCACCCTCCCTCCCCTTCACTCTGGGGTATATATTGTGTGTTTTGTGGGGATTTAATCACACACACACACACACACACACACACACACACACACACACACACTGTTTGACTCGTCTTTTTCTGTTTTCTCTGTGTACTCTTCAAATCTGCTTGCTCTCTATATTTCTAAGATGAAAGAACATGCTTGGTTTGGGGTCAAGGGGTCATTTCCTGTGTCACATGGAAAGACAAAGTCGCCATCTTCGTTTTGTTTTTCATTATGTGGCGTCCGTTCCTCCTGCCTCTCACAGTAAGAGAAATGTTTGCATGTGTGCAGCAGCTTTTTGTGTAACATGGATTGGAATGGTAATCATAGTAACTTTGTATTTCAACTGAACTTTATATTAAATAAACTAATATGTGTTGTTACAAAGAAAAACAATCCCCTGCATCCTATTTCAGTGTCAGCTTGCATGAATGGGTGATATTCTGCAACGTCTAGCAGCTTTCTGTGACTGAATTTTTTGTGACAACATTGTCTGTACCATGTTGGCTAAGCTAACGTTATGGTCCGATCTTAGCTGCACCTAAAAATAGAGCAACTGTATTGAACTGAAATAACAAATACAAGATTGCATGAAGGCAACTAAAAAAGGCTTTTGACCTTGAGTGGTCATAAAGATTATAAAGTCAGCTCACTAGCTTAACATTAATGGTAGCTAGGGCTACAGTTGCCATTATTAGCCAATCAAACTGTTAGTTGATCAACAGAAAATTAGATCTATGATATTGTTGATTGATTAATAAATATTTATACAGAAAAATTACTTAACATTTGCTTGTTTCAGCTTCAAAAATTGCAGATTTGTGCTTGTTTTTTTTTCTGTTTAATATCAGGATATTATCATTTTATATAAAAGATTTTTCTTTTATTGTTGGTTGGACAAAATAATCAATTTAAAGACATCACTTTGGGTTCTGGTAACAATTTTTTACATTTTATCAACTAAATAATTCACAGGTAAATTGTAACTAAGCGAAAAAAAGTCATCAATAATAATCATATCCATCTCTTAAATTAAAATTAATGTGTCCTTTTTATTTATTTTTTATTAGCATACTTTTTGCAGAGGCTACCAGTAAGTTACTTAATAGTATAAGTAACTATAATATTATTACTGTGCATTCTAATTTGAATATTCCTTCTAGGTTAATAAGTATTAAATACATTATTTTATATTGTAGTTATAATGTGATTGTGAGCACAGATTCTGGGCAAAAGGTGTAACTCTAATTTTATAACCAAGAAAAAAATTGAAATGATAAGAAACTGCGTACAGTACAGAGACCTTTCACAATAACTAAGATTCAGGACATTGTGCATTGCTTTTGTCATTATTTTATGAAGTGACTATATTTTTTTTGCTCCTATCAAACACATTTAAGAAGGCAATTAAAGATTATTTTTACCATCACTTAATATATCAAATATTTATCTTTGATTTACAATTAATCAATAATCTAATCTATAATATGTCAATGTCAAAAGTAATTCCAAATAACTATCACTATTTACCAGAGCCCAAAGATTTATTTTAAGAACTCATTTCAAATCATTCAATTAAAAAGTATTACTTTCATAATTATATGAAATAAAGAAAAGCATGTAAACTTTAGCATCTTTGAAGCTGCAACATTTTGCTGTAGATGTTTGTTTTTATTTGATAATTGACTAAAACAATTCCTTATAAAAGTTATAATTATTTGACTTTCTGTTGATTGACTAATCAATTACTCAACTAATACTTTACACTAAGTCAAGTGTTTTTCATGTCATTTCAATTTTATTCACAAAGCACTTCTTTTGAGTATCAAATATAGCTCAGTGAGAGTTTTCCATTGTTAAATTAAAGTTTGTTTTTAGCCACTTATGCCCTTTTGCGCCAAACCCTGAGTAATCTCCTCAAACGCAGTTCATTAAACTTGTAAAACCTCACCTCATGCTTCACAAACCAGTTTGATCTGGTCTCCATGATGTGTGACTTAGCCTCAGACAGGTAAGAGCCACACCACCACCTGCCCCCCTGACATGCCCGCTGTATGCTGTGCGTCTGAGCTCGGTCAACATATGTGGCATTTGCAAATAACTCTTTTTGTGAGTTTGTTTTATCCCTCTTAGGTGACAGACGGGTGGAGTTTGAACACCAAAAAGTTTAGTCAATCAGAGGAAAGTAGCTGAGAGTTGTCAGTTCAAATTCCTTTTCTTGGCTCGTCTGGTTTTACAAGGAGGATGAAACAGAAAAATGATTAATTGCAAATGTTTTTTGTTAAAGGTTTTCTGTGTTTGCTTGTCTCTTTGGGGGAATCCATGCATGAAATTCCAGATGTGTCTGATGTGTTGCATGCGAGTGTTCGTCACCATTTGGTATTGTGTTTAGCATAAAGCCAAAATACTCCTTGAGGTGGTGTGTACAACCTTTCCCCCAACCTTCCATTTTCCCCCACTGTCATTTCATGCATTTACATCCATCAAGAGCAACACATTCACATTCAGATTTCATTATCAAGATTATACAGACTTTAGGTTTGATGTAACCAAACTGAACAGAGAGTTTATCTTTTCATATTTCCGAAGCATCCAGAAACGCAGTGTCCCTGGGTTTACCTTTTCCTTTCCGTGATGTTCTCATCACACTGTTATCAAATTGTTTTACCCTTTGTCACATGGTTTTTGTACATTTTCAACCTCAGGAAATTAACACCAACATAAATACAACTCGGACAAATTTAAAGATCAAAGTTGGCACGAGTTAAATTGTGTATTCCATGAGTTCACATTTTGTAAGAGTTATTTTAGTTCTTGTTTTGACTTATTTTGTGTAACTAATAATGCACCTGTGCCTTTTTCCAGAAAATGCACTGGATCCAGATTCAGATGAATTTAACATTGAGGTAAGGAAACCTTTTATTTTTCTTCAAACACTGCATGGCATTGTTTAGTTCGAACTGATCACTGTTATCGTTGTCTATAAACCTTTCTCTCACCAACAGACCACCAATGAACCCGATGTGTCTTGGAATGAACCAGTCCAAACCAAGGATTACGATCTGGCCTGGATTCCTATAAACTCACCAAGTACCACTACTACTGGATCACCTGTTTTACCTCTACCTGGCATTAGAACCACAACAGCAGAATCTGGTCGGAGGAAAATCACCACTGATCCAGTTCCCCCAGTCAGATCCACCCAGTATGAGCATACTGTCCTGAGCCATTCTGAAGAGACAGCACGTGACAGTACCTCCACACGGCCACCAGAGGTCACCCTGTCACCAGAAACCAGAGGAAGTACTGACTTCAGTGGCAACGCTCCCTTTTACTCCACACCAACAACCAAGGAAGTCTTCATTTCCACTTCCACTACTCCTTCATACTCCAGTGAAAAGACACATGGTGTTCCTCGAGGCATCAGTCCAAAAGAGTCCTCTGAAAAAACAAAAGGTGGTGTTAGTACCACTACTCCTACATTCACCAGTGCAAAGACAAAAGGTAGTAAAAGTATTTCTTCACACAGCACCACCACAACCACATTGAGGCCTCGTACCGGTGACATGAGCAGCACAACAACATCACCATCCTTTATCCAGGCCGAGACCAACCAAGGCCTGGCAAGTCCCATAAACGGAGACAACACCACTGATGGAGGTGTGTCCGCTGGACCTGGAGGTCTTCCAGAGATCCAGGCAGAAAGTTCGACTTCCCAATCTTCCTCCTCAGGTGAAGCTGTTCCACGTAGGCCCACAAGTCCCAGCACGCCTCATTTTTCGTCTACCACAACCTCTGTCCGGTTGAGTGGCGTTCTCTTGCAGACCACACAGCCGCTGTCCAATGGTGAGCGCCCCTCTGTCCTCCCCTCCTCTTCCTCCTCCTCCTTCACCTCCTCCCCTCTGTGTGACACTGCGGACCCTGACACCACCCCCTCCACCTGCCTGCATGACCCTCCCTCTTCGTCTTGGCCTGTGTTGTCTGCCTCTGGTTCGGAGTCCCAGCATGCCGCTACTGCACCACTGTCTAGCAAAGACCTGGCTTCTCCTTCAACCCCCACGCTCCCTGCCTCCACCCTGCCTCACCTCCCTCACCCCTCGCACCCCTTGTCTGATTGGGAGACTGACCCTGTCTCCCCCAGTGTCGGGTTCGATGATAGTGATAGCGATGGTGATTTGTTGTCTGGGTCTTCGTCGTTCTCTTCAGGTGACACGTCAGTGTTTAGCGATACCCCTCCTCTCCAAACGGTGCCGGATGCGTCTGGCACCACCGTCGCCACCGACACCACCGAATCCTCCTGGGATCCGTCACTCTCAACAGTCTCTCTGTCTCTCAGCCCCACCCTCCAGCCTTCAGTTCTCTTCTCTAGTGACTTCACCCTTTCTGGCACAACTCCAGGCTTATCCCGTTCTTTCTCAGTTGGGTTTGAGGACTCGAGGTATGCCACCGGGAGCACAATAGAGTCTTTCCTTCCCGAGGTCAGCGGTGATGGGTTTCCGTTAGCTAGTGACATGGACCCTATGTGCGGCTGTTCTCTGGAGCCGTCGGCGTCCTCATCCTGGTTGCATGCCTCTCCTCATTTACCCCTGCCATCCTCAGCCTGGGATTCTGCTAGCTTAGAGCTTTACTCTAGTGTGAGCTTCCCTTCGGCCTCTGGTGTTGGTATAGACAATCTTCTACACTCTCAGTCTGTGGCAGGTTCTGATGGTCTGTCATTAGACCAGCCTCTCCTCTCCCGTAGCGCTATCTCTCCCTCATCGTCCTCTTCACACTCCTACCTTCTCCAAGTCACCCGTAGTGACCTGCCCATTTCTGTTGCAGCCACAGCGTCTGGCATCAAGGATCCCTGGCTCTCTGCATCAGATGGGAACTCTGCCCTCCAAACCTCTGCCCTCCCTTCCTCACCCACAGCCTCCCCCTTCACCCCCACCCCAGAAGGACAGGTGTTAGACACTAGCAGCAGTGCCTCTGGCTCGGCCCTTTTCCCTGACTCCCAGGAGGGCGTAGATCAGGAGTGGGACAGGGTTCAAATCTCAGCCTCTGGAGAGAGCACGTTCCCTTATTCAACCAAAGTTACTAACACTATTCCCCCGCCTACGACCTCTGGGTCCGGCCAGACCCCTGATGATTTGGATGAACACTCCACAGCGTTCTATTTTGAAAGCGCGAGCGGCAGTGACGTCACCTCGGAGGTAGGAGGCACAGAAAAGCCAACCATTGCTGCGCTAACCTCGGCTTCACCCTGGTCGCTGGGCGGGGAGGAGGAAAGCGGCTCAGGGCAGGGTGAAAGCCTGTATGACAACGAGACGTCCTCTGACTTCAGTATCTCCGATCGCACAGAAAGAGAGTCGGAGGAAGAGCAACCAGTCGCAGGTAAAAAAGTCGTCCGTGTGGGCAAAAAAATCGCATTACACCTGCAAAATGCCAAGGGATCAGGAAGAGTTCTGGACATCAAAAAGTCGACTAATCCACCATCTATCAACAACAAAACTTCATTTCATTTTTTCATTTTTGTCTGGGAAAGAGGAAGTGAGAAAATTCATGCATGCAAGGTAAAACGTCACTCATTATTTTCACCAAACAGGATCCTAACTTCAGTGAACGTACCATCACTGTCTTCATCATCATTTGACGCCCGTTCATTTTAGTACCAGTCATCCATCCTTTTCTAAACCACTTATTTTGTTTAGAGTTGTGAAGGGCTGGAGCATATCCCAGCATGCATTTGGCGAGACGTCTGGTAGGGACACCCTGTTCAGGATCTATCGCAGAGCTCAGTGTGATACCGTACGTAGAGTCACCTGATGTCTTGATTATTTTGAGTGATTTTATTTACAACTAATTGACAAATCTGCTTTATTATTTTATTTCATTTGTGTTACTATTTTTCTCTCTGCATTTGTTTATAAAAAAATTATTAATTGCTTTATTATTTTTAGTTTTTTTTTTTTTTTTTAGATGTTGGTTTTAAAGATGATCTCTGAGGTGTACAGGTTGAACTGTTCACATGCTGGTTGTTGATTGCATGATGTGAAATCAATGCTCTGATGAAGGCTTCATACTAAACACGTCAGCAGATTTGTTGGTCCATTAGTTGAAAATAATCACCAAAAATGATCAAGAAGTGGTGACTCTTATTGTCATTGGAGTGCTGCATTTTTTCCTAAATCTGTTTTGGGAAAAACAAAAACATTGAATTTTGAGGCAGAGCACCCAACCTGTTTCCTCTTATGAACTTAATCCATCCAAGTATTCAGTGAACATTTGGGATTTTCACCTGCGTGCTTGGTTTCTTTAAAAATCTTTAGCCACTTCACTAACATTCACTACTATTAATTTTTGAGTATATAAATGTTAAATGAGCAGGTGTACATCAGATCTACTATATGGTATACCATAGATAATCTGTCCAAATGACACATGGTTAATGTGTGCCTAAATTATATTTACATTTTTACAAGCTTTATGTTGCTTCAGGAAGCATTATATTAGTGCACTTTGAGGTCGCCGGTGTGCACAAAAAATTATTTATAGGTATTTAATTAGGATAGCGATTAAGTCAGCCTCTCCTTATAACAAAAAAGCAAAATGCTTTTATTTCTTGGCAAGTGCATCGATGAACAAAACAATCCTTTCAACTCCGTGGCTGCCCCATCCAATGTCATCCAAAGTACAACGAATGATGTCCAAAATCCTCAATTGTAATTTGAGAAATTCAGTTTACAACTCGGTGTCAGACTCAGAGATCTTCTCTTCCCAAATGTTACCCGTCTTGCCCACCAGAGAGCAGCAGAGCTCTTCAAAGCGTCAACTGGTTCAAACACCATCCCCATCTGTCCTGTCTCTGACTACACTGCACTGTACACGGCCTCAAAAAGGACCTAAAATCCTCAGTAAATAGAACAATTCATGAAGTATCTAATGATCTGAACAAAACTCCTGCTATAGGTATTAATTAATAAATAGTTAATTAAAGAACCATACAGGTGGTTTTGCATGTTGTACCCCATTAACAAGAAATCATGTACTGCTGACCATTTTCTAAGGTATACATTTTTAGACTGGGAATAAACTGAGAAAGATAGAACCATATCTTGATTTGGTTCCTTGCATCATAAACTATAAATCATCGGTTTGGCGACCCGATTTCCTTGCTTCCAGGCGGCTCTTATTTTTAGTTTCTATGAAAATCATCTTCTAGAGACTCAAAACTTCAGCTGCAGACAGATAATCCATCACAGTCAGCAAAAAGCTGCCTTCATGTTTTTGTGTAGTTACTTTAAAGTTGCATTGTAATACTAAATAATAAAAAGGACACTGAGTTTTGAGTGTTTCTTTTACATGCAAGAAACATCTAAATTTATGCTTTAATTTTTGCTATTATATTAATTCATGTATTTGTTTGTGTCTGTGCATGTTGTTTGGATTTTCCAGTGACGGAGCTCATGAGTGCCGTGCTTTTGGGCAAGTTTCGCTCGTCCGAGTGTCTTTATAAGCACAATGAGTTCTTTTAAAATGGTCTCTGTGTGCGGCTGCATTATTACAACATGACAAAGAGTGAACAAATGGAAATAAAGGGAGTGAGTCATTCACTGCCTCACTCTACACTCTTAACTCTGATCTACAGCACAGGAAGCATAGCAAGTCTTAAATTCTTTATCTGAATCAACGGTCTTAGGATAGAGGGCGTCACATGTTGTATAGATTGTAAATCCCTTTGAGGCAAAGTTGTGATTGATATATATATATATATATATATATATATGAAACTGACTTGACTTCTCTTAGAAATGAGCTGAAACCGATGGTAGAAGGTAGGAAATGAGTCTAAAATCTGATGCTTTTATTTTGGGCTAAAACTGACAAAAACACAGATATGGTCCTTTTTAAAATACGACCCTACCTTTCCCAGTGTATTTCCATATCCGTGCCCTTGACATTCTGACAGCCAGATGAAGTTCAGCTCCAGCATTTAGTTTGAAATCTTTTCAGTGGGAACTTTGAATAGAGGTTTTGTGTCCTTAATTCTCATCAGATCTTCTTTGAGTCACTTTGTCTCCTCAGTCTCTGCACCCAAACGAATAACCTTTTCCATCTTCTGTCCGGGCCTTTTCTTTTCTCAGCCCATTATCTTCACTAGTGTGTCCAGGCTTTTTGAGAGGCAGACAAAGATCTGTTTGAATGAATGGGTTTTACTCTGAGGGTGCACAGAGTAGAAAGTGAACAGGCTCTTTATGAACTAGTCAACAGGGCTGACCCAGCCGTTCACGGCTGAACTGAGTCCGTTTGTGCAGAAAGACGTAAGTTCTGACAGAACAGCCTCCCAATCAAGGTTAATCCATACTAGTGTTCTCCAAGGGAGGATTCAGCAGCATCAGTTCAAAGAGTTCAGGTTCTCTTTCCCCGTTATTCAAAGTTACACTCGTGCTGCCTGATTGACTCCAGCTCAGTTTTGCTTGTGCGGTTTGATGAATGTGTTCTTGCTTGATCTCCGATGGAATTGTGATTATCAGCTTTGTGCGTCTCCGTGTTTCCTTCAAGTAGTTTGTCAGTTGGTTTGAATGTGATGAGTTTAGTGTTTGTTCTGTAGGTGGTTGAGTGTGAATGGTGGTAACCTACATCGTGTTTCTTTGCTGGACTGTAAATACGGATCATGTTTCTTATCAGAGATGTGACAGTTTTGTAAACAGTTCAAAGAGGCTGAGCTGCTCTGGAGGCAGAAATGAGCTAATCAGTTAAATTAAACCCGAGTCATCTTAGGTCGACCTGTTGCTTCTCATACATTTTGGTGTTTGGTTCCAAGTTGTTGGGAAGCTAAAAGTTAAAAGTAATGGGAAAATGGTTGTAATAGTTAGCTAAAGGTATTGGAAAAAATGTGAGAAAGCTAAAAGTAAAATGGTTGAAATAGCTAAAAGTCATATTGCCAAGTGGGTTTTCACATTTCATGTTTTGGAGCATAACAATAAACATAGTAAGAGAAAATAAAAAATATAAAGCAAGTACTGCAAGTCCAGAAGCATAAATAAATTAACAATAAAATATGAAAAAATATTATAAAAAATGTAAACAATATATTTGTTTTTAGAAATGAAAGAACTGCACCGTTCTGTGCAGGAATGTGCAGAAGTTGAAGTATGAAGTATAAAGAATATGTGCAGTAGAGACAGGCAATACCAAACTTTTAAAATTCAATATGATACCGATACGTTTTGTTATAATTTTAATGATACAGATACTGATCGTTTCTTAAATGGGTATGTGATTTTTCAAAATAACGGTCATTTTTAGAAGAAAAAAAAGGCAAAGCGTCTTAAAGGCAAATCACATGGCACATACCTTATAGCTTTCAGGGTGTGTTGTTTTTAAATGTTTGAAGAGGTAACTCGAGTTGCTGCTGTGTGGCGCTGTCCTGTCACAAATAATAATATACATAAGTAATATATTAGCTGTATTTTTATCTTCAGGTGAAAAGCAGCACGCTACGTTTCCTAAATACGTCCGGGCTGTTTTGGTACAAACATTATACAAAAGTACTGAAAAGGTTTGGAAGTGATGCAGCCACCCACCTTTTGTATTTCTATAATTTTATTATTGATATATTTTTTTAAAGAAATCAACACCAAACGAGTAGCTTGTGAGTATCGCAGTATCGATCCACCCTTCCCAGTAGTCCTGGTACCAATGCAAATTGACCAAACTGACCTAAACATCGACAGCTCAATTGTATGAAAAAAATATCCACTTCTATATATTTAATTATATGTAATAGTTTTAGATAACATCCAGGTTGAAATGAACACATGTGGATGACGGGTGGTGTCATTGAAAGGGTACTTTAGTTCCTCTGACGTGGCTGTAGGGGTACATCAGAGAAGAAAGGGTTTAATTACATCTCTATTATGAGAGCAGCTCATCCAATGAGAAACGTAGTAACAGTAAAACCTCCAGCATGCAACAGGTGATGGCTCTGACTTCTTTTCTCTCCCTGCAGAAGCTTTAACGCCTGTCCTCTTCTGTTCTTTCTCTCCAGATGCCAGCAACAGCAGCCACGAGTCGAGAGTTGGTTCGATCAGGGAAAGGGAGAGGAAGGCTGTGGTTCCTCTGGCCGTCATCTCCACCCTCACTGTCGTCGGCCTGATCGTCCTCATCAGTATCCTCGTCTACTGGAGGTCAGTACTGCGGCGCCGGTGCATTTAAATCTGCATTTATTTGATTGTTTTGGCCATTTGAGCGCAGAAGGAAGGCCTGTATCATATTATCATCTTATAAATCTGTTCTGCTTGAACTTGTTATCATGATCATCCCATTATTACACAATGAGATCTTTCAGCTCTTTCACACTTAGACACTCACGTTAAGGAATTTACCATTTATAGCAAATGGTTATACAGTTAGATTTGGGGGAAAAAGGCTGTTTGAGGGAGTTCTTGATGAATCCGTGCACCTGCCTTAATAAACGCGTACATGAACATTAAAACTTAGTTATATCAACAAAACAAAGAACCACATGAGGAGAAGGTTGGGGTGGTGGAGGAGCTGCAGCAGCAAATGGTGAATAATGCCCGCGCTATACACCTGCATGAATATGATTGGACGTTACTAGCCACACAGCTGCAAATGAGCCAATCATTGTGAAGCATATTGCCAACAGCTGATGCAGATCAACCAAAAATACCCAAACATTTCAGCCACCATTTTTAAAAATCTGCAGCGGCAAAAGTTTGTTTTTTGTTCAGTGTGCTTCGACACAGTGGAGTTACCGACGACCAACTCCAGGCCTTACTGAGCTCCTCCGTGCTTCCTGTTGTTGCAAATAATGATGCCTGTCTGTCGCTTTATATGCCGTCATCGTTGTTGTAGTCGCGCTCAAAATCGGTGAACTTATTTGCTGAAGCTTCGCGGGTCTTTAGACCGCGGTGGAAACACAGTCAACAACGGGCTGAAGGAACCTTTTAGTTCCTGGAAAAGCCGTTCGTGGGACTAAAAGTTCCAGGTACTTTGGGTGGAAACGCGGCTTTAGATTCATCTGTAAAGATCATTTTTATATCTAGAGATACTACATGTAAGAATAAATTTCTCCACGCTGCTAGGGTGTACTTCAAATACCTTTACGTGGTTCTTTTCTTTTATACTTGTTATACATGTTTTTCTTCTGTTTAAAACCCACCAATCGGCTTGCTTGACGCACACGTCCACAGGACATGTTGTTTTGGGAGGCGTGCACAGCAGCTCCTCTGCGAACCTCTGCTCTGTGTTGGCCCTCGTGTTTCCTCGTATCTTTGAAGAACCCGAATTCCAGCTGTATCCTAACTTATGTTATTATGTCAAAAAAAGGGCATTTTTGCTTACTTACAGTATGTATCTAAAGAATCCCACATGTTTCCTGTGAAGTATGAAACCTCGCCTGCAGATGCATCTCGCATTTGTAGATAAAAATCCATTTAACGCCACCAAAAGTGATGAAAACACTGAGCCACCACCTCCTTAATGAAGTCCCAATCAGATCCTCGAAATCAAAGTTTGCACAGCGTTAAATCCTGCGGAAACATCCTGTTTTTATTAAGGATTTCTGTCTGTATAGGTGTAAATAATCTGTCCTACTGGAAGCTCAAACCCTGAACTTCAACCCCATCACATGTCATATAATATGGGGAGGGGGAGACTCTCATATTTGACTGTGTCTTGATGTTAACATTGTGCTGAGTGTTTTGTTTGTGTGTGTGTGTGTGTGTGCGTGTGTGTTTGCTCACTCATCAGCAGCCCCTTCACAAACAATACCTCCTGTGTTGTGCTGTTGATGCGGCTGCCGGCGGACTGAATGGAGCCTTTCAGCAGTGATTTTGATTCCTCTCGGCTGACCTTGAGAGAGATAATTAAAAAAAAAAAAATCTTTTATTGAACCCTGGATTTGGAGCAAACAAAAGTTTCATTAAGAATAGTTTAAAAGCAAATTTTTCTTTCTGCCTGTTTAGGGCACAAATCCCAAAGTTTCTTTTCTTGTGGTGCTGAAAACATCTCTGGCGAGTGCAGAAGGATAAAAACGAGTCAGACCGTGAAATAACCAACTTCAGAAATCCGATCAAGGACACGCTGTCGAACGCAGCGTAAACACTTTAAGTCGTATTTTTCACAGAGACTCAACATATTGTTCTTGTTTTGCGCTCCGCTTGTTGTTGTATCTCCAAGATTGAGCAGTGCTAAACCGATAATAATCTGAGGAGCAGGGGGATTAATCCTCGGTGAAGGATGTACCTTGGCTGCAGCGCTGTGTCCAGAGAGGGCCGGGGGATAGAAAAGGACATCCGCCTGATTATGTCGGACAGTAGGAATCGTGTCAGCGTCTTGTAGGGCGAGCGGCAGGAGGCCAAACTGCACTAATCCTGCTGCTGTTGTGTCCTGTTTCACTCCCTCCCGACCACGCGGTGCTCATTTGGACACTGCTGCTGTGCATTTGAGGTCAAGCAGTTTGACAAGTTCACACTAGAAATGTCACTTGAGATGAATTTGAGTTCTTTGCACCCGCAGACGCACTTCATCAATCAAAGGATCCAGATAGTGAATTTGTTGAAAATATTAGACTGCGTGTTTGTTAATGAGCAGCAGCTGTTTTCCTACTTTAGGTTGAAGTTCTTGCTCAGCTTCTTACATCCTACATCAGCGTAATCAGATTAAGTAGTTTCAGTCGCAGCAGATAAACTGGTAAAAGGCACTAAGTTGGCCAATGAACAGCAGCAGAATTACATCTTTTGACCAATAATCTAAACTAATGCGTCTCACAGCATCAAATACCATCTGTCAGAAGATGAAGTTTGCCTTGCTGTGAAGAAATCTTAACGGTAAAATCAAACATTAACTGAAGCACAGTTTAAACAAAGTCCACAAGTAGCAGCATATCTGACATTACAGCTAGAATATAGTGATATTAGCTCATGGCCAAGCTAATGCTAACTAGAGAGTGACATGGGAGTGGATTTTCACACCTGTCCCATCCCGTGTTGTGTGCTGCAACCAACCAGCCACCAGAGCAGACAGGAGAGAATAAAAAAATAAATAAAAAAGACAACAGAACAACTAGCATTATGTTCAAAATAAAGAAAGCAGTGCTTAATTCTACTTCTAAGTAGTGCTCGTTTGCTCCCGTTGACTTTTTTCCCGTCCCGTCCCGTCCCAGTCACATTCCCGCGGGAATCCCACAGGAATCCTGAAAAAATATCAGCCTCTAGTGCTAACAGCTAAAAACACCGACTAGTCTGTAGGCATGAGCTGTTTAGGTCTCTGAAGTCCCTAAATAACAAAGTGTATAACTCTTGGGACAGATCCAGAGAACAGTTAGCTTCAATACCTTTACATTTCCATATTTTACCGAGTGGTTGTGTCTCTCAGCAGCCGGCACACTTTGATAAAGCCCATAAGAACTCAGACGTTCTGATAAATCGATGCTTACAGTCAATTTTCTGCCATTTATTTATTCACGTAGTCACTGCTTTATTTAACAGGGACAGCGCACATTAATAAACACATGCTGTGAACGCGGCAGAGGGAACCAAAGGGCTATTTTACCGGACAGATTGAGTTAGTCGCCCTGAAGAAGAATCTGAGATTAAAATCCAAAGAGTTATATAGTTTATAAGCATGCAGAGAGAACAGTAATAATGGCATGTTAATATTAGTAAAGATATCATAGATTCATAACATGCTCTGTGTAAAAAGGCCTTTATTCTGCCTGTTGAGCTACACAGAAATATAAACCTGTACACCAGTTCAAGCTTTGTTCTTCACGCACTTTGCAGCTCTGTTTCTGAGCTTTTAATAGAACAATAAAAATGATCTGATAGAATAACTGTCTGTGTTTCCTCCAAAACACGTCTGTAATCTCGGAGCTCAACCCTTTTTTTCTGTTTGTTTCTCTTTTTTTTTTTTGTCTGTGATAATCCCTGATGCCCATTTCTGGCCGAGACAACGCAGGTTCATCAGAGGCGATCTCATCCGTTTAAAAACTTGTCAAGGATTAACTGAACATCTTTTTTTTTTTTTTTTTCTCCCCCTGTGTTTTTGGGAAGATTTACGGTGTATTCTCCTAAATCCGGCCTGACGCAGAGTCACATGAAAACAAAAGCATCTTCTGCCTTTCAGTTGATTCTCCAGCGTCGCTCCGATTCAGTGCACAGATTACATATAGTGTGTAAATACAGAGGGAAACAAAACTCTGCTTTTATTCAGTTTTTGTATTTCTGTTTTCTACACAATCTATTTTTCTTTATAACTTTCGTGGATTCTAATATTTCTTTTGGTTTTCAGTACGTGCTTATAACAGTGTCTCTATATTTATGTAAAACACTGAACAATGTTTTCCCACATTTTGTGTCAAACCTGAAATATAGATCATTTGAAATTATCAGTTTATTTCTCTGGACAATTTTCAGACAAAAACCGAACGCTTCAAGGTTAAAGATCATTTTAAAATGAAAATACATTCTGATGTTCACTCTGGTGTGTGTGTGTGTGTGTGTGTGTGTGTGTGTGTGTGTGTGTGTGTTTTCTCTGCAGGACCTGTTTTC
Source organism: Maccullochella peelii (assembly GCA_002120245.1). Lineage (NCBI taxonomy): Eukaryota > Metazoa > Chordata > Actinopteri > Centrarchiformes > Percichthyidae > Maccullochella > Maccullochella peelii. Next base: position 77,192 of record LKNJ01003634.1, read on the forward strand.
AGACGGCTCACTTCTACATCGACGACAGCTCATCACCCAGAGTCATCGCTGCACCGTCCACTGCTGCGTTAACATCTGGTAACACACACACACACAGAAACAAGTTCACATGTGAGGACCCACACAGACATAATAATCAAATTAAGCTAGTTTTATTTATACAGCCCAAAATCACAAAAAATCCACAATCTGCACAACATACAACTGTCTGTGTCTTTAAACTGGATTCAGGTGAAGAAAAACATTTTAATGGAAAAAAAGAGAAGAAGAATAAAACTTTCTCCAGGAACTTTAAACCAAAACCTGTAACCTTAATAAAATTTATAAATGTCTTGACTTTCCAAAATGTTCTTACTTCCCTAAAATGCCCTGAAATATCTTCACTTTACAAAATGGTCACTTTCTAAAAGTGTCCTAGATTTCCAAATTGGTCTGAAACCACTTTCAAGTTTCAAAAAGTGCAAATGCCAAAATCGTCCTCACTTTCTAAAATAGTCCTCCCTCTCAGTTCTGTCCCCGCTTTAAAAAAATATCCTCAATTTCTAAAATGTTTTTTTTTATTTCTGAAGATGTCCTTCCTTCCTAAATTACATCCTCGTGTTCTTTCACAAAATGCCCTCAAAATGTTCACAGAGAGGTGTTTACCTCTTGATCATCTCTGTCCATCAGTATTCAGACTCTTTGATATTTACACAACAGTACAGATAAACACAGAGTCCCTGTCCTCGTCTGTCTCCTGTTTGTCTTCCAGACGAGCAAACGTCTTTCCCAGTGAAGGAGTTTGTCAAACACGTGGCCGAGCTTCACGACTCCCGCGGCTTTCAGCGAGAGTTTGAGGTATGAAGATCGTTTTTAAATTTCCCAACTGGAATGAAAATACGTCATATATTTTTTTTTAAACTAGACTGTGGTGTGTGTGTTTGTGGAGGTTGTGTCTGTCGGTGTCGTTGTCTGCATGCTGCATGACACACTTTGACTGCAACATTATATATTTATATTATCAGGAAATCACTGCGAATAATAATAATTATAGTGTGACATAGTAATCAGTTGGCGGGCGGATGTTGCCGTTCTGGTTCATCTGTTTTTCAGCAGCCTCTCAGGTGTCTTTTACCTGCCGACTGTCAGCAGAACAAACAGCCAATCAGGCTTCAGACCTCAAAGGCGACATGACATCAGTCACTTCGGTGAATCGGAGCTCCGCTTTGTTTTGTTCTCAAAGTGCCACTGAAGGAAAAATCAACACAAAGAACAACAAGGCCGCAGAGGAATGGAGACACGAGGGGGATGAAAACAAGAAACGATATTAATCAATTGTTAAAAACGTTGCAGATAGATTTTCTGATCGACTAATTGATAAATTGAATTATTGTCAAAATTGGCTAAAGGAAGAAAGGAAAAGGAGAGAAGTAAGATAACGGGAGGAAGCAGGGTTCGTACGAAGTCTTGAGAGTTTGGAAAATGCTTAATTTTAATCGTTGTGTTTTCAAGGTTAGGAATATGCTTGAATTCGAAAAATTGAAAAATTCAAATATACTCCTTGAAAAATGCCTGATTTTCAAGATAATCTGATGTTTCATCATCGACACAATCACTCATGTAAACCAAAAATCTTTTAATACTAGATAATACTTTAGATGTGATGATAAAGGCTTTGAGAGTCTGGAGATTTTTGGTTTAGGTACCATGAAAGTGCTTGAAAAGTGCTTGAATTGTAAGCTTAAAAAGCTGTACGAACCCTGAGGAAGACAAAGACCCAAAAGGAAAAGAAAACCGAAGAGGCAAAGAAGGAAAAGATTTAGGTAACTTGCGTAACCCCAGTTCTCTGAGTGGCAGGAGTCAGTATGGGAGACATGAAAAAGAAAATCTTGCACAGGCTGAATCTCTAAAACTCTTTTTAAAGTTTCTGAAAAGTTGATATTTTGGACATCAGGCTGTATTTATTTCTAGTGACTGTGAATCTCCTCAGCTGCAGTTAAATGAAAGTATAATATTTACATCTGAAATGTAGGAAAAATGCCAAAATTATGCTGAAATACAGAGGTGGTGTATTAGCCCCTAAAATCCCAGAACGTGGCGTGGCATGTCCGACTCGTTAATAAAATAGTCCTTTGACTTTTCTTTTTTTTAGATGGATTTGAACGTTGGTTAAACTGAACCTTGTTTGTTTTTATTTGCGTTGGTCTTCCCTTTGTGTTTTCAGCGGCATGAGCTGTACTGTGAGATGAATTGTTTGCTTTGTTGTCTTGTAATTTGTATTTTTGCACCTCTTTGGTTGACTGTGTTGTCACGGAAACGTCCTTGCTGCCTGCCTGCCGCTTCCTCACCCTCATCATTAGATACTGAAGGAGAGTTACGAGGTAAGACGCTCTCCTCCTGACGCCTTTATTCACTGACGGACGCTGCTGCGCTCGTAGCCGTGTTTTTGTCCTGTCTTTGTGTTTTTGTTCATGTGGAAGTGTGAATACACAAAGCTAACAGTTGCTGCTTAACACCAGTGGAAGAAGTCAAGGATGTATTATAAGAAACGGACACTGGACTCCAAAATGGCACCTGTTCTTTACAAACAAAGATGCTCACCTAGCACATGAGCTGTGGCTTCAAATTCAAAGATCTTGGTGGTCTGGGCTGCAGTAGTTTTGAGAAGCAAAGAGAAATTATAATGAATATAAACTATGTAAAAATATGTGCATTCTACTACAATATAAACAATATATATAGAAAGGATAATAGAAAAATAGAAAATAAGATCGTAATAGTTACGTAGTTACTTCCCACCTCTCGTCTTCAAGGGTTTAAAGCTTTAGTGTGTGTGTGTGTGTGTGTGTGTGTGTGTGTGTGTGCGCGCGCAGGACGTCCAGGCGTGCACGGTGGACATGGGGATGACGACCGACAGCTCCAACCATCCCGACAACAAGACTAAAAACAGATACAGCAACATCCTGGCCTGTGAGTGCGGTCCACACTGTGTGATACCGTTCTGTTCTCACAGAACAAAAACATGGCCGCTCTGGTTTTTGTAACTTAGGCTGAGTCCGAAATCATTCACTACTCACTACACAGTCCACTATATAGTGAGATCGCCATTTTGTATTAGTGCTGTCCGAATGTATAGTGAGAATTATTACGCCCTATAAAGTGGACTCAAAGTATCCCACAATGCATCGTGAAAAGTAGTGCACGATGGTCACTAACCAAACGCTATATACCATCATGCATTGCGCTTGTGTGTTTAAATTATATGACCAAAACCAACAATGAATTGATCCGACTAACAAGTATTGTGTGTGTATCTCCTTCCTCTGAGCCACAGAGCTCCATCGTTGCTCCAAAAACACATTAAAACCTCGTCAGTGAGCCACACTGTTGTTCCTTCATCACCATGAACACACACTCTGGAGTTTATTTATACACCGTCCTGCTGCAGCAAATACTCACTAGAGCACCAAATGTGGATTCATCCACCGCTGAAAATAGTCCCCAACAAATGCACCATTTCCTCCTCTTTGATAAAAACTACAGCGAGCAGCTGTTTTAGCAAATTACTATATAACTATATGTTTGTGAGGTGTTTTTAAAGAGTTACGTCTACCACAGACAGGAAGTCAGGAGGTATTGAGAGACGGACTGACATGTTGTTGGTTTTGGTCTTTTCATTTGTTGACAGTAAGAAACATAAAATGATGCCAGACCTTATTTTAAAAAAGAAAATAAAGTGTTTCCATATTGATCTGATCCCGTGTTGCGTCTGTTTCTCGTCTTTTAACACTCAGATGACCACAGCCGGGTGCGACTCTCGCCGCAGGCCGACAAAGACGGGAAGACGAGGGATTACATCAACGCAAACTACGTGGATGTAAGGAACTCAGTTTCAACCTGTTTTTCAGTTTCATTTCTAAGCTCTATACAAACTGAGGCCTTCATCTTCACCCCGAGCCTCGTTTCTGCCAAACACACGGCGAAAAAACGTGTTTTAATTTTAGTTTTATTCCCAGAGCCACTTCACTTTTCCCTCTGTCTTCCTAAACCAAAGTCAGCGGGCCTACACCCCTGCATAACTCTGAACCTATTCATGAGACACGCTGTTGTTAGCAGGGGCCTGCGTGGCTCTCCATTATGCTCATTGCCGAACCATTAAAATCTCATTTCCAGTATGTTGTCGTTTTGTGAAAGGCAGAGGTGACACAAAAAACCCCCGCAGCTGTCACGGCCTCTCTGGAGAGCCGGCGTACAGGTTACAAAGTTGGTAAAAGCACGTTGAGGATCTCTCCAGCTCACACTTATTGTCTGCACCTCACAGTACGAAGGCAACTTCACGCTGTCAGTCATGTGAAGGTTATTAAACTATTAAGAGTGAGCGATTGAATGCCGCCTTCTGCTGAGAACATGGCGGGTCATTCGGTGTCAGATCGGATAGAGATCTTTGTTTACATTTTAGTTTTTTGTTCAAACCTTATGTATATCCTCTTTGAGACAAAAAAAAAAAGTTCTGTAAAATATTTTGGCTGGAATTTGAGTAACTGCGTAGTGATTTTACAACTGGGAATGTTGTCATTTTCGCCCCCTCTAAAAAGAAAAAAACGTCTTAGACAGGAAGCCATTTGTAGGGTTCAATATCTTCAGACAAATAACTCGTAGAGCCATGAACTTTGGACGGGGCGCAGACAGAACGGTGTACAATAGATCCAAATGATTGAAAGACACAACCGATGTCGTATTTTGTATTACTGGCCCTTGCCATGGGGGGAAAAAAGTGCACCGCTCGCTGTCTGAAAGCATCGTTTGTCTTATTTTAATCTGTCCTGCAACTTTATGGAAGTGCACTTTAATGTCAGACTGCTGCGGTGGAATAAAATGTATTTTGAGTTGTTCTTGAGCTTTCTTTTTAAAGCTGACGCAGCCGCTGTGCGTGTCCTCAGGGCTTTAAGAAGTCGCGGTCTTACATCGCGGCTCAGGGTCCTCTGAGGTCGAGCACCGAGGACTTCTGGAGGATGATTTGGGAGCAAAACGTCAGCGTCATCGTCATGATCACCAACCTGATGGAGAAGGGAAGAGTGAGTGACCGGATCTCAAGCACACAGTCTTGAACTTACATTTATGTTTGTGAGGTGTAATATTCCTGGACATTTATTGTACTGAGCCTGCATCTGATATTAAGAGACACTTAATTATGTACATGCTGATTATTGTTCACAGGGATTGTACAGCTTTTAAGAGTAAAATTCAAGCACTTTCAAGGTACCGAAACCAAAGATTTCCAGACTCTCGAAGTCTTTAATAGTTACTATAAATGCCAGGAGACAACAAACAAATATGACGACGGGATCGTTTCATTTAAAATATTAAAAGATTTTTCAGTGATTGTGTCGATGATGAAACACAAGATTATGTTGAAAATCAAGCATTTTTCAAGGAGTATATTTGAATTCAAGCAGGTTACGGTTAAAATTAAGTAAAATTATTTTCCAAACTTTCAAGACTTTGTATGAACCCTGTGTTCACATATACTGTATATTCTAATAATGTGAAATAAAGGTAGAGAAGTTGGAATATTTCCCCCTCATGCTCCCAATCCAGGTCTCATAGGTCTACTATAAACAGTTTCCAGATTTAATCATATTTTAATCCTTTTATACGAAATTTCAGAGTTAAAAACGTAGTGAATCAAGGTGCCATTTTTATTTAATTTAATATACAGAATGTTAAATGTGATTAAACTGGGTGAGAATGTTAAAAGGGAAATTACAGTTTGCTTTCCTTAACCTGAAAATTAAAAGACTGTTTTTTTACATTTCAGTTTAAATCATGTATTTTTATTCACATCCAATCCAATATTATTTAAAAAGCACATTTAAAGACAACAGTTGACGAAAATGCTGTACAATCACAGAAGGACAATAACATAAAAAAGATAAAGATCTAATTTGCATTTTCATCATAACTGATCACATTTGATGTGCTAACTGTCTCCTCAGAGGAAGTGTGATCAGTACTGGCCGGCGGAGGTGCAGGAGGAGTTTGGCGGCTTCCTGGTGACGGTGAAGAGCAGCAGAGCGCTCGCCTACTACACCCAGAGGACCTTCACTGTCAGGAACACCCACGCCAGAAAGGTAGCCAATCAGATCACAGAGTGACCGTAGCAGCTGCCTTCAAGTGCTCTCAGAAATATGATCATTTATGAGCGTCTGAGTGCACATGAAGGACCAAACAAACTAGGGAAACTAGAAGTCAAACTCTAGCCATGTGAACACTGAAGGTGGTGTAGATCAAAGACGCAGCCCTCACAGTTTCCCGAACAACATATAACCACTAATGCAGATATATATATATCATCATGCACACATGACATGTATGGAGGCTGGAGTGTGCCACCAGAATATTAGTGTTTTATTATAAACGATTAATTGAAAAAAAAAAAAGCAATTTTCAATCGATTAATTCAAATAGCATTTTAATGATACAATAATAATAATAATTTAAAATATGATTAAAGTTGCCAATTAATAAGTATGTTCTTCTGTTTTTATATAATTAATTCATTTGATTTTAAAATGCAATCCCAAAAGTAATTTAACAAACGCTTTTAAAAAATATATTTTATTTATACAGCACCTTTCATACAAACATGCAGCCCAAAGTGCAGAAAATAAAAACCAAAATAGATAACAATACATACAATTTTGCAAAATTTCAACAATAAATCAGTAAAATGTTGAAAATAAATGAAAGTCAATAAAAATAATATAAAAGCCTATCATTACTTTATTCTATCTTACAGTTTGGGTCAGTAGCACAAGTAGAGGAGAGTCAGTGAGCTGACTCAGTAACGTTACACAGACATATCTTTCTTAAGTTTGCTAACTTTAGGGCGTTTTATTGCTTATAAATTGAACTTTTAATTAGTAAGAGGAAGAATGTGTTCTTCTTTCAAAAGCTGCCTAATCTGGCTTTAAAATAAAAACAGAATATCATAAAACACAAACGCTATATTAAAAAAAGAAACAAAAAAATTATTACTCACTCTGTATAATGAGAATATAATAAGCCGATACATTAATAAGTGGAATTTTAAAAAAGTCAAATTTAAAAGCATTATTTTAATTTATTAAAATTACTTTTGGGAATTCATTATTTATAAACAGAAGAACATAATTATTAATTGGCAACTTCAATGATAATTTAAATTATTATTATTTTACTTTGACTTTATTATTAAAATGCAAATTAATCGTTTATAATAAAACACTGAAATATCCTGGTGGCACACTCCAGCCTCCATACATTTAATGGTTGTTGGTTTTTTTGCGCGTCTTCAGGTCTGTAGAATTAATTAATTACAAAGTGAAATCTGTCCATGATAAATACTGTAACTCAACACACGTAGCCCTGTGGACCAGCACCCTGAAGACATCGAGTCCTTGCTGGAAGTTTTCTTTAATTCACTTCCTGTTTGGTCTTGTCCACCTGCAGGGCTCCCAGAAGGGGCGGAGCAACGAGCGGATGGTGATGCAGTACCACTACACCCAGTGGCCCGACATGGGCGTCCCAGAGTTCGCTCTGCCGCTGCTCAGCTTCGTCCGCAAGTCGTCCAGAGCCAAGACGGACGGCATGGGGCCGGTGGTGGTGCACTGCAGGTAAGATCTGACCACACTAAAGAAGAGGTGAAGGTTTGTTTTCATTTTTATCCTCACGTCAGTAAATCCTGGATTCGTCTCGTTTGTCTTTATCGTTGCTGTGCAGTGCTGGCGTGGGCCGGACGGGCACGTACATCGTCCTGGACAGCATGCTGAAGCAGATCGGAGACGAAAACAAAGTCAACATCACAGGCTTCCTCAAACACATCCGCACACAGAGGAACTACCTGGTTCAGACAGAGGTCAGAGGTCACCTTTCTTACATATCGACAGGCGGTAGTTTGAACCCAGTAAGCATTTGCAGATCAAAACACGGCTAGTTTAAAACTAATTATAGTTGAAACGTTAAAGTTCATCTACATGTTAAGATATTTAGTTGTTTCTTTTCAAACCTTTTTAGCTATTGATGGTAATGTTGGTCTGTCAGTGGGCCGGTCCGTCCACCACTTTGGTCCAGACTGAAATATCTCAATAACTACTGGATGGAGAGCCATTACATTTTGTACAAACATTCGTGGTCCCCAGATGATGAAGCCCACTGATGTTTCTGATCCTCTGACTTTTCCTCTAGCGCCACCATGAGGTTGACTTTTGTGGTTCTGAGTGAAATGTCTCAACAACTATTGGAGGGATTGTCATGAAATTTGGTTCAGACATTCATGTTCCTCTGAAGATGAATTGTTATAACTTAAGTGATCTTCCGACTTTCAACTAGCGCCATCATGAGGTCAAATTTGTCCAATACTTTAGTTTAAGACCAAATATCTCCGTCAGCCTCAGCTGTGCTTTGTGTTTAGTGCCAATTAGCAAATGTTAGCATAGTGTGCTGATGTTAGCATTAAGCTCTGTGTCCAAGTACAGCCTCACGGAGCTGCTAGCATGGCTGTAGACTCTTGTTGTTAAGTTACACAAAATATAATTATTTAAAGCTGGGGGAGGCAAAATCTGTGCAACCTATGCAAAACCTTCCGCCTCTCTCTGCTGCCTCGTATCACTCCGCTAAGCCCCTCCCACCAAACCCACAACTTCGACTGGCTGCCGCAGGAGGCGGTTCCCCAGCGAAACCTTATCCCTCGTAGTGCTCACTGCGCAAGGCATGAGCCTCACCGAGACCGCGGTCCCTCTCGCCGCAGAGCGCCCCAGGCTTCTGTGGCAGCTGCAACGCCGTCCAGCAGCGGGATGAGAGGCTAGTAGGCTACACCGCACACACACCACCGCCCCCCCTCAAGTTATTCCCCCCTGTTTGTCATCACGCCTCTTTGCCACGTTGATACGAGCGCCATGACATCGAACATAATGAGCCCGAAGCTCCGTGTGGAGCCGGGACGTGTTGTTCTATACGCCGCTGTAGGCAAAGGAGGTGCTGGAGATTCTTCACAAGTTGCAGGATTTTCCACCATTGAATCAGGCTTTCACCACCTGAAGGGACGTGCACGCGCATCTACAGGGCCAACCTCTGACCGAGCAGACAGTCTAACCTCAGCACTGTTTGTCTCCTCTCTGCAGGAACAGTATGTTTTTATCCATGATGCCTTGGTGGAAGCCATCTTGTCCGGAGAGACGGAGGTGGCGGCGGCTCACCTGCACAGGTACGTGGACGAGCTGCTGATCCCGGGGCCTGCTGGGAGGACGCGCCTGGACAAACAGTTCAAGGTGAGCAGCTCATCAAACTCTGTTGGCTGAACTTTTGTCTCATTTAGACAAAACCTCTGAAATGTCTGGTGTTTCAGTGGAAGGCGGCCTTGTCAGTAACAGGGTTTGTACAGCTTTTTAAGAGTAAAATTCAAGCACTTTCAAGGTACTTAAACCAAAAATTTCCAGACTCTCGAAGCCTTTATCATCACGTGTAAATTGCTATATGCCAGGAGACAACAAAGAAATATGACGACAGAATCGTTTCATTTCAAATAAAAGATTTTTGGTTTACATGATGAAACACCAGATTATGTAGATATTCAAATTCGAGCATATTCCTAACCTTGAAAACATAACGGTTATAATGAATAGACTTTGTATGAACCCTGCAGTATTCTTGTACTATGAAGTGAACTATGAAAATCTAAAAGGATCTGGAACATAAATTAAACGAAAATATTTGAGATTTTAAGGCTTTATTCTGACCATAACAGGTGAAATGGTTGTAAAATGAATTCTGAATGTAATTGTTATCAAAAACACCAGAATAAAGAATGAACATGCAAAACATTCAAACAAATGCAGAACTTTTAAAAAAAAAGTTCAAATTGAGTCAAGGATTATTGTAGGCGACTGTGCATCAATACTATAATAAAAACATCTGCACAGCTGAACAGAATGATTGAATTCAGATGTTTGGTGTTTTCCACAGCTGGTTTGTCACTCCGGAGGGAAGCAGTGCGACTACTCTGCAGCTCTGCAGGACTGCAACCGCAGCAAGAACAGAAACTGCTCTGTGATACCTGGTGAGTCCGACACGTTCGCCAGCTCAGGAGCTGCAGCGTTTATAGGAAAAAGACGACGTCAGTTAGAGTGGTGTTAATGTTTAATTTGCCTCTTCAGCTACAGTTTGCTGAAGTTAGGTTAAGAAAGGACGATGCTGTGTGACTCTAAAACATCTTATGAGGAATGACCTCTATCTTCTGTCTGTTTTTGCAGTTGAGAGTTCGCGAGTGCGCCTGTCTACGACGGCGGGGGAAACGTCAGACTACATTAATGCATCATACATCACAGTAAGAACAAACTCATTCTGTTCAGGTTTCAATCTTCTCCAGGGTCAGATGAGGAGAATGGGTGCCAGTTTAATCAGAGATATAGGTCCAGGATGTGTTTACTACTTTGAAACGGTCTTCTCGGCCGACAAAGGGGTTTCCTGAAAAGTCGTACTCTTCCTTTGACACACCGTAAGCGAATCACTATCTCCACACTCATGTAGCTATAATATTTGTTCTTTATTGATAGGCTGCACTTGAGTGATCTTGACACCAATATTGTGTTTGAGACAGTAGACAGGAGTGAAATGTATCATCCTCTCCATCGGAGTTTATAAATCAGCCCAGTCACGGTGTGGAAGTAAAAAACACAAGGACATCATTGATACTAAGTTGTGGTTCTGTTCCTGCAGGGTTACAGGCAGAGCAGCGAGTTCATCATTACCCAGAATCCTTTGCCCGGCACCATAAAGGACTTCTGGAGGATGATATGGGACCACAACGCCCAGGTCATTGTGTCGCTGCTGGGGACAGGCGGGGTGAGGAAATGTTGTTTTTAATTTCAAATGACTGAGTTTAGTGTGATTAATTCTCTTTGTGCTGTGTAACAGTAATGCACCTGTATATTCAAATGTGTGGTTGCATTTGTCATGTGTGTTTGTGCAAAGTTTATAGCTAAACATTTTGAGAAATGCACTTATTATTGTTTCATACATATCAATTTCATGTCTGTGTGTTAAATACAGAGCTGGAGTCAGGACGTGGTTAGCCTAGCTTAGCATAAAGACTGAAAGCATGGGGAAACAGCTAGCCTGGCTCTGTCCAAAGTTAAAAGAATATACAGCTAAAGCTCACTAATTAACTTGTTGTATCTTGTAATCCATATGCAAACAAAAATGTAAAAACCACACTTTGTGCGTGCTGGAACTATGTCTTCTTTTGTGTATCCATATTTTTGAACTTTGCACAGAGCCAGGCTAGCTGTTTTCCCCTGCTTTTAGTCTTTATGCTAAGTTAGGCTAACCACATCCTGACAAATTCTGATAGTGATGTGGAAAGAACTGCAGAAATTGTCAACAAACAAACCAAAGCCAATATTGCTGGAAGTTGCATCCACTTTTAACATTTAAACAATCGATTTAGCTCATTTAAAAGGATCTATACTTTGTATTTGGTTACACTTGTTAATGAACTGCTCCGGATAGGAAACACAGCAAAAGCATCTAATTTAGGTTATTTAAATGGTGTGACCACAACGTTTTTCCTGTTCTTAGCATTTTTCCAACATGGCATTAATGCAGCACTAACACACATATGAAACTGATATCCATCTGAACATCCCTCTCTCAGAAAGAAAGTAAATAAGAGTATTTCCCAAAATGTTAAACTATTCCTTTAAAAAAACACAAACATATCTGCGTGCGCCCATATTTCTGATGTCACAGGGTGATTTAGCGTAATGTTGGTTACATCACACTCTGATCCGTCTGCTGACTTCCTGTGTTGTTAGACAAAAGAGGAGGAGGAGGAGGAGGAGGAGGAGCTGTGTGTCGTTTGGCCCTGTAAAGCGCAGCCAATCAGCTATGAGATATTCACTGTCACTCAGAGGAGCGAGAATCACATCTGTCTGGCCAACGAGGACATGCTGGTGGTTCAGGACTACATACTGGAAGCTACACAGGTTAGTACAACCTTCTAGTGGAACACTTAGACCACAAAATCATTAAAAACAGCATCTACCCAGGTTTCTGCATCTACCCCAATACAATAGAGGTGAATGTGATTAATTTGTGCTGCTCACAACCTTTAAACAGCGTCATTTAAAACATTTAACAATAACAACATCTCTTTCCAGGAACAGTGTCTCTGTTACTCTGTATGATAGACAAAATGAGAAAGAGATGTTGCCATTAAATGCTTTAAATGTCATTTTTCAATGCTGTGAGCAACACAAACTAAATCACATTCACCTCTATTCATGCAGTAAGGTAAAAGTGGGGATGTTCTTTTGTGATTACTGTAATGCCACCTCATTATAAAACTCACTAAAGAGTTACCAAAATTACCGGTTTCTGAATTGTGCTCACGTCAACATCCAGATCGTAATTACGACATTTTACAAAAAGCTCAGATACATTGGTGCTAAATAAAAAATACCTGGTAAGGTAAGCATGATTGCATCACATCAATCAAACTCTATCGTTGGAGTTAATTAAATTTTAATTGTTTATATATATATATGTATGTATATATATATGCGTATATA